>JADGJL010001039.1:0-10759 GCA_027600665.1 Irineochytrium annulatum | reverse complement strand
GGCGGGACGTCGGTGGTGGATGGGATGGGGCCGACTTTACCGGTCGACTGCTGCTGACGCCTTTGGACCGCGCTGCGGCGCTGCAGGGGCGCGTTGGAGGGGATGTTCCAGTCGCTAGTGTCGACTGTCCAGACGACGGGGCGGAGGCCAAGGGCCAGGAGCATGTTGCGGACGCGGTCGTCCATGTCACCGTAGGGCGGGCGGAAGTATCGCGGGACGACGCCGATGGCGTCGTAAATGGCTCGGGCGGTCAGGATGACCTCCGATATGAGCTCGTCTATTGGCCGGGTGGACATGGTCGGGTGAGTCCAGGTGTGGATGGCGACCTGATGGCCCGCGTCATAGACGGCCTTAAGCCTCTGAACGTTGTCCTTGCCGTTCATGAGGGTACCGCCGATGGTGAAGAAGGTGGCGGCGGGGACATTGTTGGTTTTCAAAAGGTTCAGGAATTCGTACGTGTGCTCTCCCGGGCCGTCGTCGTATGTGACTGCCCATTGTCCGACGCCGCACGCAGCTAGAATGCAAGCGACTGGTTAGAAACGTGGAAAAACGTAAAGCGATAAGACACAAATCGTTACCAAGCTCGGTAGCCTTGTTCTTCGGGTCCCCCCAGGGGATGCCGGACAGCGAGGGCCCACCCGGAGCCAACCCGTTGCCACCGCCGGCGTTCGGCGGCGTGTTGGGGATCGGGTAGTCCGGGTCCTGGTGCGTCATCACATAGTTGACCCATTTTGGGACGACGGGCGGGTACGGGATCTGCGCAAACAAGGATGAGCGAAGTTAAAGAATGCCGGGCGCGGTGAACGGGGGAGTCCGCGGCTTACGTGCTTCAGCGAATCGCTGTAATCGCAGGATGGGTAAGTCGGGTGCATTGAGCACTGGGTAATCTGGGCCATGGCGCCGGCGGCACCCGCGACGACGGCGGCCAGGACGGCGCGGACGGGGACGGCGTCGGGCATGGGCGTGGGGACGAGGTGCAAGGAAGGGAGTTGGGATGAGTGATGGCAATGGCGCAGGAGCGGAGCCGGATGGGATGTCTTCTTATGCTCTGTTGCGGCGATAAGCTTTTTTCAACAAAGCGCCTCGGGTTACACACAGCGCGGGCTGACGGTGGTGTGGTCTTTATTCCAGCCACTGCTGCGTCAGAACCTAACTTTGCGGTTGCAGAAGATGATGGATGGGAATGATGGGATGCTGCCGTCAGTGCCAATGCCATGGCGAAACTGCCCCGGATGCTCAACTTTGTCCCGCCCAGGATGCAATTTTGAATGAGTTGCGGGATGGGCTGGCAGTTCATCACATCATTACAAAAGAATGAACGCACAAGCCTCAACACCTTAGCGCATGTGTTGGTCGGTCACCAGTCGGCTGAGTCGGTGGGCTTTAACTTTAACTTGTAAAATGGGGCGCACACCGTCGGTTTTAAGCTTCCTAAGCTTCGTTCATTATTCTTTATCGTTGTGGCGTGGCCCTCTAGCTAGTATCAAGCGTAGTATGTATTAGAGGTGCTCGAATATGTCGGCGCTGATGGGGTGGGAATAAGGGCCCACCCAGCCCAGTCGCTCGGCAACGACAGCACCTGCGGGAGCTCCTGTACGCTGCATTTCGACAGAACAGTGCGATCAGGGGCGTCCCCTCGCCTTCCGCGCAAGCATTGGTGCTGGATGCCTGTTGCTTCCTTCCTCACGAGCCCGTAATGTTATGGGCGATCGCAGATGGTCCGGAAAGTAGGTTATGAGGAACGGGGGCATATTATGTCCGAGTACCGAAGGTCAGCATCGCTTAGGACGTAATTTACATCCTTCTCCTCAACATTTGCAACAACGAAGATTTGCAGTGGGCCCGTCACAAAGCCGCGGGCTGGACCCGCATCGCGTAAATCCCCAAACGTCGAGCGCGAGAAGGGGCCGTCACCAACTATGAGCATCGCTCCGTACACGGCGGAGTACGGTGAGTTGAATGGTCTTGCTTGTGTGAGCGTGGCGTTGGCATGCCTGGGTTAACGTGTTGTATTTTTTTCATAGTGCGGCGCGTCAGCTGCGACCCGGCCCAGCAAGAGAAGATCGTCACGTCGCTGACACGCCTCAAGGCCTACGAGGTGAAGGAGGAGCTCGTGGTCGCGATGGTGGGGCATCTACGCGATTTCGCGTTCGTTGCGCTCATGTGGGGGTCTAATCACGCTCGTTTTATCGTGCGGCAGATTGATATCAGCGGCTACTCAAAGATGTCGGCGGAGCTGGCCGTGCTTGGAAGGATTGCCAGCGAGCTGATCGCGCGCTCGGTTGCAGTTTTTATGGACAAGGTAACTTGTCCCCTTTTTTTTGGTTTGGTGGTACTCTCTTAAGTAAGTCGTAGATTATTGAGGTCATCTCGCTGTATCACGGCGACATCGTAAAGTTTTTGGGTATGATCGGTTTACTTACTTTGCACGTTTTTCTCGCAAGGCTGATTAATAGGATCATAGGCGATGCCGTTCTTGTCGTTTTCACACCGCGAGCCGGCGAGAGCGTTGGAAACGCCATTCTCCGAACGCTGGCCTGCTGCCTTCATATCGGGACGCGGTACAGCACGCTTGTTTTGGACCTCAGCCTGGCCGATCAGACGTCCGGGATAGGCGAGGAGCATCAACGCCGGCACTTCCCTGGCCGTGTGCAGGAACTCTCGCTGCACTTTGGGATCACTCATGGCGAGGTTTCGCGGCTGTTTCTTGGGGACCCGGCCATCCGGCTGGATTATTCCATTTACGGTGATTGCCTCTCGTCCCTCAGCGCGTTGTTGGATGGAACCAAAAAAGGTTAATCTCTTTTTATATTCAACCCGCTAATTTTATCGTAGGGGAGCTTGGTATTCAAGGGAGCTCGTGCAAGCTGCTGGATAGGCGCATCACCACGTTCGCCAAAAGGCGATCGTCTCCAGAAGCTGATGCGTTCTTCGACGCCTCGTCCGTTTCGTTGCTTGTGGCTCTCCTCCTGCCGTCGATGGGCACGATGGACGATGCTGAAGTTGCCTCCACGTTCTTTGAAAGTTGGTTGTCGACTACTGTTGCTGCAGCAGAGGATGTAGTCAGTCTGGAGACCGATGACGACTTTCTCGCTTTGTTCGTGAATCAATCCATTGTGAGGAGGTTGAGGTTGAACGTGAAGCAGTCATCGCCATCGACCTCGACTTCGAGAAAGGACTCAGTGCAGCCGGGCGGCGTGCAGCAAACCACGTCGTCCGGGCAGCTGCTTACCGAACGAAGCAACTCAGTAACGACCGAAGCGGACAGCGAGTTTCGATCCGTCGCCATCGTATTTGTATCACTACACGCCTCCTTCGACATTGAGAGCACGCAGAGAATACTTGTGTGGTTTCTTCACGCGCTTCGGAAGTTTGGAGGAGTGTTTCAGCAGTTTTCGGCTGACGACAAAGGCCGTACAATGTTGGCGGCGTTCGGGCTTCCGGTACTACCATTTTAAACCTTGTTCTGAGACTAACAAGTGACACCGCAGCCATTTGCTCACTTGAACAATGCCGGGGCATGCATGAAGGCCGTTGATTTCTTCTTGAGGAGCGTCGCAGAATTTTACAGAGGAAACCCATTACAGCGGCTCGCAATATCCATCACATCTGGGGACGTTCTCTTTTCTGCACTGAAAAATAGTCGGAGAAGTGAAGGCGGGTTTATGGGCAGGTACATAATGGCACCTACCTGTATTTAACGTAGATTCAGGCGAGGTCGTTGTCACAGCCGCACGGCTGATCCCCTATGCATCCCAGAAGCAAATGATTGTAATGGATGAGCCGTCATACGAGCTCACAAAGTTATCGCACGCAGTCGAAGGGCTCGGTGCGGTTCTGCTCAAAGGTAGCAACAAAGAACGGCAGATCTTCGGCGTCCGCTTCAGCGAGGCCCATGCGGATGACCAAATCTTTGGCTACAACGCAGAAAGAAAAGTCATCTGCGACGCGTTTGAAAAGTGGATTGAAGACGGCGCGCAGGCAACGATATTGGTCGAGGCGCCAAGCGGCTATGGAAAATCGTGTTTGGCTAACTTACTGATGGATCGGGTGACCTTGGCACGAGGAAAGTACTGCCTCACGCAAGGTGATTTTTACGGGGTGTATGACCTCTCTACTAACGCCTGGCAGCTAACGAAATAGAGAAATTGAGACCATTCAAAGGCCTAGCGCACACTATCCTGTATATGATGGACATCATCAAAAATGAACCTATAGATAACCAGCGCGTGGATGCTGAGGTTATCGCTGCAAAAATCCGGGAGTTCAGCGAGAAGCAATATGGCCCGTTTTGCCTCGTTACCGCGCACTTTTTTGCGGGCTGCGGGATCGACCTTGAATTGGAGCCGCTCTTGCTCAATATTTCAGCAGCCGCCACGGTCGTGAAAGAGACAAAGACCACCGCCAAGCTGGATGCAGGCGCTAAGATGAACTTTGTGAAGACAATCGTCGTCCAGATCTTCATTGGCTTCGCGAGGCGATGGCGAACGGTCTTTCTATTTGACGACATGCAGTGGTTTGACTCATGGACCATCGACATTCTAAGTACTGTGGCCAAATCTTGTCCAAGCGTAAGTTTATCAATTTTCTGCCGCACTGAAAAAGGCCGTCAGATATTTATCCTGATGCTGGCCCGTCCGGTTGAAGAGACACGCCTGCAGGAGTCATTGAGCTCTAGTCATTTCACATTTTTGGCACTTCAAGGTTTCTCAAAAGCCGACATTGTCGAAGTGATGGTTAGCAACACATACTGGTGAGAACTAAACGGATTCAGATATCGCGACTTAAGAAGCTGTCACTTGGCGTTACAGAAATTGATCCGCGTGTCGTTGAAGGTATGGTGTCGCTTGAACACGAATGTCTTTTGACGCTAGAAAGCTATCGACAAAAAAACCAGCGGCAACCCCTTGTACTTGCAAACGGCAATCGACATTCTCATCAGCAAAGTTGGCAGCGTGCTGTCCATTAAGAACAATGTCCTGGTCGCTGAGAATGAACTGGTTGATATTGAGCCGTTGCTACTTGACCACGAGGCGGTGATTTTATTCCAGTTTGATCAGTTAAATGACGGTTTCCAAAACCTGTTGAAGTTCGCGGCATTTTCGGGACAGGTACTTTTTTTGGCTGTGTTCGCTCCATTAACGCGTAAAAAGTATTTCAACGTTGAAGATACATTGCGCTTTGGCGATTTCAACATGTCGCTCGCCGACGCTTGGAAACAAATAGAGCAGCACGATGTGTATAAGTTTCTCGTTTGCCAAAAGATTGCGACCACCAATGACAGTCCATCGTCGCGCTCCAATTGTTCAATATTCTTTCGGCACATCACAATTTCGAATGCCATTTACAACTCCTTCCCGTATGAATTCCGGATGGACGTGAACGGCAAGATAGCCGAAGTGCTTGAAGGGCAGTTCGTTGATGACGATTCTGAGACGGCAGCAAATCTGTTGGGCCGAATCGATTTCCATTACTCGAGGACAAAAAACGTATCAAAAATCGTTCATTACAAAGTGAAGCTTGGGTACTATTGTCATCAACCCCTCATTTTCTAACACCTCATTTAGATGCCTATTGGTGAATAAATTCCAATGCGTCGAAGGAGCTCAAGTTCTCGAAGGGCTTTTATCCTTCACTTCTAGTCTTAAAAAGATCTCAGCGGATATATTTTCAGATTGTGTAAAGGCAAGAGTGCTTGCATACTTATCTTGTGCATATGTTACTCTGCGGGCTCTCCCCAAAGAAAAAGTAACAGGCGTGAAGGCACTTGAGCTGCTACAAAGGAGGGCGTGGCCCCAAACGAAAAAGGAGTTAAAGTCCGCCGTTGGTCGCTTAAAGTTGATAAGTGTAATAAACTGGAATCTGTTCAGCGGAGGGAGAAGGGTGCCGTCCGGTGGCAGGCAGCACGGAAAGAGTACCGCTACGACGGAGAGCTCGCGCGACTTACAAATTAAAGTTTTGACCAACTTGATTTCCTGTTGGACCATCAGCCGTAGCTATTCACACGACGAGCAAATCTACATCTTGCTGATGCTTTTAAACATTTTAATCGTCCACAATACGGACGCTGCTACCTGGTATGATCTAACAGAGCCGGTTGGTAGTTTTCTAAAATTGTCTCTTCAGGGGTGGGCTGATGCATCAGATGGTGTATCAATCCATGTTTAGGCACCTTCTTAGCCGCAGATACTTTCAAAGGGCCGCCTTAGCTTCTGAGTGCAGCAACGGTGGGACATGCCATCCCCGGAATAATTACCTCAAGGCAATCAATTGTTGGATTGGGGCGGACTTCGCAGCCAGCAAAGGCTTACTTGAGGAGTACCGGGTGTACTGCCAACAGCGAGGCGATATTGTTAGTGAGTTTTACTGTATCATCACCGCAGGCTCCTTTGGAATCCTTCTTGGCGACTTGCGGTACTTTGAGGCCGTGGCGTATCCTGTCTTTATCTCGTCTGAAAAACTTTACAAAGATCCCTTTGCGGGGGCCCAAATGATTTATCATATCTGCCGCGCCGACTTTATACGAGGCGACCTTGCTGCTGCCGAGAAGCGTTTTCCTCTGCTCAAACCATACATGGATATATTGGTTGCATATCGCTACGCTAGCGGATTTTACGACTACCTGCTAGCTTGGCGTCTGGCAATGTATGGCGACTTCACCAACGCCCTGCCACTCCTAGAAGCTGCCGTTCGAAACGTAGAATCCAAGGATACACATCCACTAATGGTAGAACTATGTGTTGCTCTTCCCTTGGCAATGGTGCTTGTCGTAAATCCACTGCGCTCGGGTCTTCCACTTCCGACACCACAAGCAACGATTACCGTGCAGGCTTGGAGTCCGGAACAGTTAAACCGATGCATCAATATGCTTGACCAGCTTATAATTCATGCAAACATTTTCGGGAATGTCCGGGGTTACGTCACATCGTGGTGGATACTCCATATCTTAAAAGCGGAGAGACTCGTTTTATTTAAAAAGGAGTCCCAAGGCGTGCTACTCCTGAAACGCAAACTGAACAGCAAAAGAAAAGCGGAAATTGAGCAGCTGCCTTTATTTAAAGGACTGTACGGTGGCTTGATATCAAAGCACACCAAAAAGCAAGCGGATAAAATCTTCTATAAAAACCTGGCAACTACCTTATTTGTTGAATGCGAAGCTGGTCTCTACTTGAGTTGGCTTAATGGGAATTGAGTCAGGCCCATGTAAAAATTAGAGTGGAGTAATTGCAAAAGGGGAAGCTCTGCAATAAATCGAGTAGGAATTATGTATTAAGAGAAATGGGTAATAACTAGCAAATGAAAGCGAAAAATGCTTGTCTTGAGCACCGGAGAAGAAAGGGTTGCGAGAAATTGAATTCACGTCCTATCGTGAAATGCAACTCTCAACCAACCATGTGGGAGACTATTACACCCGTATATGGTACATGACAACGAGCAACGCAAAGGCACCATGGCCATGGCAAAAGCTAGCACAGATGAGAATGCAAGCAGCGACGGAAGGAGACACTACAAAATAGTACAGCGAGAAAAGCCTGTTTGACGTAAGATCCAGACAAAAAAGAAGAACTTTATTAACACATATAGAGAAAGTCGAATAGATGAAGCCGAGACAGATGACAGGCTTATATAGGCAATCCACGATGAGGTGCACGTCCCTACGCGCTGGCTCCCGAAGGCCGACCCTTTGGGTACGCGTCAAACGCCACGCGCAAGGAAACAAAAGTCGATGCCGTCACCGCCCCAGCAGCGGATCGTCGTACCGCTTACGCCGTCGGCTTGCATCAAAAAAGTGCCGCTGAGGATGTAGAGGTGACGGGACGCATACAAAGACGCAATAATAGCGAATCGAGCAATCACGATCGAGACACAGTCAGTGGTTTAAAGCACTCCCGTGCACGTTCCCAATCAGGTTGAGCGCGGCCGGGCACGACGAGCTAGCCGAGGTCAAGGCAAGGTTGAGCCCGTCGGCTGCGATGGTAGTAAGTCAATCGAGCGCTTCTCCAACACCGTACCAA
Source organism: Irineochytrium annulatum (assembly GCA_027600665.1). Classification (NCBI taxonomy): domain Eukaryota; kingdom Fungi; phylum Chytridiomycota; class Chytridiomycetes; order Chytridiales; family Chytridiaceae; genus Irineochytrium; species Irineochytrium annulatum. The sequence continues at coordinate 2,744 of JADGJL010001039.1, read as the reverse complement.
ACGTTGGTGGCCGGAGACGTCGGCTTTAGCCGTCGGTAGGGACGTGGCCAGCCAGCGCGTCAACCGCGAGCCTGTCCCCAAAATCCCAAGATCCTCAACAGGCACCGCCGCGCGTTTGTTTCTAAAGCAGTGGATCTTGCGGTGCTTGCAAAGTGGTGGCTAAGACAGCGCCTACAGTCACTGTGAACAAAAGCCTTTCGGCCTGGGGCCGAAGTGCAGGCTTGCCAACTTGACCGTTGCGGCATAATCGTGCCACGACTTTTCTCGCCGTCGGCCGTGGAAATGGACGCGAATGTCGCGCTTGCTGTCGACGTTAACCGAACGTTGCCCGAGAACTGATTACACAAAACCTGACGTTCATTGCCGCGGGCTTATTTAATTGTAGCCAGTCATGGCGGAACGAGCGACGAAGGTGAGCAGCTGGCGGCGTCGAACCCGTCGCGACCCAGATTCACCACCGTCGAAGAAAGGTTGCTCGTGTCCTAAAAGCTGGGCCGAGTGACGATGACGCCATGATTATATCGGCGGCGAGGTCGGCAGAAGCTACGGCGTAGCCGCACGCCTCATGGAGCGGAAGCCGACTTATTGATATATTATCGGTCAGCGACATAATTCATCATTCGACAAAGGACTGAAGTCATACCCGCTTGCACAGTCCATACGCACGACAATGACGTTTACGGCCCCGGCGTTGAATGGAACTTCAGGTCAGCGTCACAGCGCTGCATGCAGTACCACCTGCTCGTCCAGTAGCAGTCGAATAACGGGACCGTCCGTCGGGTCTCGAATGTCGCAGGATGTGGAGTTGACGGATGCGTCGCCTGGTATTGCATAAGTAGGTCCGCAGCGAGGTGAAAGCGAACATACATAGTTTGTGAAGCCTGTGCAAAAGTCGCGCGTTCTCGCCGAAGGTTATTGCCGAGAAGCACAGGTTGCCGTTCACACGTTCCCGAGACAACACACCTAGCTAGTAGCAAGGGAAGACAAGTAAGCTCTCGAACGTGAACTAATCGAAATCATCACTAAAGCAACTCGCCGCGCATCCGCATCCGCATCCCCCCAAAAAAATCCTCTCCCAAGTAGCCGACGAAATGAGGCGACGTCGTCTCATTAAAAGAGAAAGGGATTATAGAAATACTATCCTTAAAAGTGTCCTTTATTGTAATATTCCCAACTTTCTCACTGAAGATCCCGCCAATTCTACAACAACAACACTGTACGAAACTAAAACCTGCGGGTTAAGATTATTGAGAACTATCGATAAAAGGAGAGGCACGGGTGTGAACCAAGAGTGAAAGCCAAAACACACAAGCTGACATTTGAGTAAAACCTACAACAGCAGGGAGATCACATAACAAGAGATCACATATGTAAAACGTAATACAAAACGAAGGTCAATCGGCCAACTTCAACAAAACGTAACGTATGAAGGAAATTCACATCTATGAGCACAACACGGGATTGGAACTAACAGAAGGGAATCAAGCGCGCCGGGGGGAGCAGTGAAGCACGCCCTACGTAAAGTGTTGAACCCTTTCTCTAAACTGAGGAGGTCCCAAAATCAAAAACTAGACCTTGTAAGGCGTCGTCTCCCTCGAGTGGACGGCCGTCGTGGCGCCCGAGACACTCGAGTTGGAGGCGTTGAGACCGTTGTACTTATGTGGGGGTTAAAAAGTTAGTAAAATGAAAGGAGCAAAAATGTCTAAAGAATCTAAACATCAAGGGCAGAGATCCCGTTCTCGCCATGAGGGTCCCGATAGCACCATCCCCCCTCCTCCCCCACTTCCCCCGTAAAATTGGTATGTTTCATCATGCAACCGACCCTTGATATATCCAGAACGTCACTCTATCCTTCCTTCCGTTCTCCAACTCCTCCCCTTTCCCCACCATCCCCATCCTCCCAACCACGTCTAAGCCCAATCCCCTCTCTCTCACTCACGTTAATCAACAACGGCCTCGCGACCTTCCTGTAGAGGGCCAAGGCGCCATCCCTCTGGAACAACCAGTAGAGGACAATGACCTTCGAGGTGAAGTAGAGGGGGAAGTAGCGACGGATGCGCTCCTGGAACTGGTCCAGGATTGTGAAGACTCCGAAGGCGGGCCCTGTTAAGACAAAGGGGTCAGTATTGACACGAAAAACCGAGCAAATGAAATAATTTCATCAAAACTAAGGGTGAATCCGTGTACCATCCTTCCATATCCGCGTAGCGTGGTCCATCCTAAGTGACCATCCGTCCTCCTTTAGTCCTCCAAAGGCCCTTCCTCGATGTGACAACCCTCCTGCCGTTTTACACCCTTCGTGGTCAGACTACTCTCGATGATCCATCTGGTCTCTCTCCCACGTCCTGATCGCTTTCATTTCTTACTCGTCTTTGGAACTCACAGTAAGTAAGCCACCTCTCATCATCATCCGCGACGGGCCTCTCCACGGCCCTCAGACTCCTGTACGCCGGCCAGATCACCCCAAACAAATTCGACACCAGCGGCATGTTGGCCCTCGTGGCCCTCCTCAGCGCATAGAAGCACGCCAAGATGAGCGCGATTGCAAACGACACCGGCGGGATGGAGGTGGACTTGTAGATGGCCAGGAGCGTCGGGTAGCTGTGCGTGTGCGCCTCGAGAGACTGGAATGCCGGGAGCAGGGTGTTGCGGATGAAGCGGGTGACTGGGGAGAGCTGGGACGGGATCGAGGGCTCGATGGAGGAGAGGCGGGTAGAGAGGAAGGTGGTGGCGGGGAGGGAGGA
>JADGJL010001038.1:0-10794 GCA_027600665.1 Irineochytrium annulatum | reverse complement strand
GCTGCCCGGCAGATCCTTAGTAGAATCCCTGCAAATGTTTTTGTTTAATTCTGTTGAGATTATCCGGCGGTAATTATTGATTTAATACTTGGCATAATTACGTGTTTCGAGTCATTTTTGCGGCGTGAGCGACTTTTGCGAGAGACGAGGGAAGAAATTCGAGAAGGGAGCGCCGACTTCGTCCCCCCCACCATGGCCATGGCTTCGACGGCTCTTAACGCTACTCTGGCGTCCATCTGCTCGCCCGCGAACTCCACCTTCGGCTATGGCCTCTCCGCCTGCACTGTGCTCGGTATGCGATCCTGTGTCTTGGCCGTACTTGTCTCTGACCCTATTCCCTACCAATCCTAGCGGTCTGCTCCAAGTCCCCGAGTTCCCTCCCCGCGCCGTACTGCGATCCGACCTCCATCCTCTCCGATCTCTGCGGCCCGGCGGCATCCCCGTCCTCCTATCCTCCGGCCCTCCAATCGACCTGTACATCGCTCTACCCCTCCGCCTGCGCGTCATCCTCCTGCCCCCCGGCGCTCCCGTCCCTACCCTCAACCTCCGCCGTCGCCGGATACATCCCGTCCATATGCAACAGCATGAAGATGGATGGCTGCGACGCGTGCACGTTCGCGAAGGGCAGCGCATTTGCGAGCAATCCCGGGTGTGACGCCATGAAGGCGTACGCGACCCTGTGTGCGGCCATGCCCGGCATGAAGGAGTGCGGCGCCTTCTCGAATCTGTGCAAGGCGAACCCGACGTTCAGCTACTGCCCAGGTGCTGCTGCGGCGGCGCAGGCGGCCGCCGGGAACGCCGGGTCATCATCAGCGGGAAGCGGTGCGGCGGCTGCGGGGTCGATATCCGCGGATAATTCGGAGGACGCGACTATGACGTTCCCGCCCGAGATGCAGATGTACCTCCACACGGGCATCGTGGACTACGTGCTCTTCAAGAATTGGGTGCCGAGGACGAACGCGCAGTATGCGGGCACGTGGATCTTCTGCTTTGGCCTGAGCGTGCTGTACGAGGCCTGGCTGAGGATGCAGCTCTGGGCCCTAAACGACTGGTCGCGGAGGCCAAGAGTGTCGAACGTCGTGCGGGCCACCGTGAGAGGGTCAGGGAGGGCGGTGTCGGCTCTTTTCGCATGTGAGCATATTTCTCGTTTCTTCTTCAATTCTTTTAGTTCTTGCAACCCTTCTTTAACGCGTCACGATCACCAAAAATCAGACATCCTCATGCTCATCGTCATGTCCTTCAACGTTGGCCTCATCTTCGCCGTCGTCATCGGCCTCGGTGTCGGCTCGGCTCTCTTCGGCGCGCCATCTACGCACAGCAGCAGCGCGCAAGCTGGCAGGCGGGCGGGCGGCAAGTCTGCCGATGGCCTGCCAGCAATGTCGGGGGACTCAGATGGCGGGTCCTCGACCACGGCGGGACAATCCGGTGAGATGGACCTCTGTTGTTAGACATTTTTCTTTGTAGTGCGGAAGGAGGGATTGGGTAGGGATTGAGTGTAGATATTCTAGCTTCCCACGTTTTGTTGCTCCGGGTTTTCTATGTTTGTTGGTATTGCATAAACTGTTCCGCTGGTTTGATTCTTAATCGTGCTGGCGTTTCCCCCTGGTCTGTCCTCATTTGAAGTCGTTGGTAGGACGAAGGAGTGAGTCGTAATTCCTACATAAAGGCCATTTACAATCTGGGTCTTCATGCCTTACTGAAGTTTCGTTTCTCTTTCCAAGGTCGGCTTTATACGCATTTAAGAAGGATCGTCACAGGAAATGCGGACCGGCGGAAGAACGAGTAACGTTTTTTTAGCGGCTTCCTGAAAGGGGTGCGCACTTTATACCCGAGCAATAGTAGATCGCAACAACACCGTTACAATACAACTCCCAAGCGTGTGCATAGCAGAACGTTTCCCCATTACCGTTCACTGCATCGCATTTGAATCATCTTGTGTCGATTAGCATGTCGTACAGGATCCTTGTTCAGATTGCGAGTCAGAGCGTGGCGTGGGAACAAACAATAATTCGTAAGTCAAAGACCACGATCAACGGCGCTTCCTCCTCTCGACCTTGTTACCTTGATCCTCCTCTCTGCGCTCCGCGCTTTTCTCTTCTACCTCCTCACGAGCGCGGTCTCGTCCTCGTCGACGCGCAGGTCATTCATCTCCGTCCCTGCGCGATTCAACGATCGACGCCCAAGAAAAGGAAGAATTGGAGCTCGTCCAAGAAGGGGCGAGCCGCGCAGGGATCAGACGACGACGAGTCGGACAAGGATTAGGACCCGGTGCGCGTTTCGTGTTGAACTGCAGCTTTATATTATCGGAGCCCGGATTTAGGGCGGGAGGAAAAGAATCCGTTCCACTGTACGCGCTGTTCGATTGTTGTGTTCGTTTGATTGAACTGCATTCTTAAACGTCTCGGCAAGGGTCGTGCGCTATAACCGGGTTGAAAGCGCTTCCGTAAGCTCGTCGGTATTAGCACAGCACGCTAACTCGTCCGACAAGATTTCATGCTTCACACCGGATACCTCTTTAAGAAGAAGAAGCGCGAAAAGTTTGTACACCTCCTGTGACCCCGACTATCAGATTGCGAGGTGAGGTCGATGTCAGCGTGCATGAACTCCATCTAGCCTAACAACGAGATATCGGCGAATTCCTTTCCGAGTACACACCGTCCCTCACCGGAACCGTTACGACTCGCAGCTGGAGAGCATCTGGTAATCAGGGGGTGCTCGCCCAGCTTGCTCAAACGCGAGGTCGAGAACCACCGCATGGACACTCAAAGGCTCGAACTTCCGTCCACGCCATCGACTTTCGGGGGGATTCAATTCTTAGTGTCGACTTGCTCGGCGTCATCGAGCGCGCCGTCGAGAACGTCATCACGAGGGTGCTAGGGGAGGACGCTGCTTTTGGGGCGTTAGTCCGTTAAGCGATGCGGACGACGGCGGCGACGGCGAGGTGCTGGTGCCGGAAACGGGAGCCCCGTCGCCTGCAACCCGGCCGAAAAGAAAAAAATAGGAGGCCGAACGTCGACGCGCCGGGAGAGGAAAAGGTCGGGCACGTGACGGCCGAGGCTGAGAAGCTGGTGGCCGACATGGGGCTTGCGGCAAGGAGGACGCGGCGTGCTGATGCTGTGTCGATATTGCACTTTAGTATTATGCTGAGATTTGCTCGGTGCTTGATGTCGTCCCAGTTTAGAATTCGTTGTGCTGTGAACCCTTGAGGATATATAAATTGAGCATCGGGACTCGGTACGCAACGAGAATTATCAATAAATTATGTAACACTGTTCGCATTGTCCGTATTTCAGGCCTCCGCCCACCCAACATAAATAGTTGCCCCAATACCCGTAAAGATTTCCTTGGCCACTTCTCTATACCACGCGTCATGCTTCGAATACCTGCCAATGAAGCCACAAAAGACGCCTTTGAAGAGCTGCAAATACTCGATCTCGAGATGGCGCTTGCGAGATCGGGTGTGCAATTTCGATTTGAGAAGGCGGGCTCCCGCGGCAGGTTTCCCGCGCAACGCGAAAATAATCGCTCTGAACCCATGAAGTGCCCAGTAGGTCGCAACCATGTCCTTGAGTTTCTCCGCCTTCGCCGCGAATTGTGATACTACTCGTATCATCCTTGCCCGACTGTCGCCTTCCCAGCTTGTGGAGCATGCGCAGCCTTGACTCGGTCTATGTTCAGACGATGGAACGCTAGGACGCTCAGGATCGTAGAAAAGCGCAACCGCAATGAAAACAGTTGCGAGAAATTCCATATTTGTGGAACCCATTGCCTTCATGTCGATTCGTCGCTCCGACTCCTCAAGTGAGAGGATGAACCCCTCGTAGTCGCCGTTATACGCCAACCACCAGCTGTCCAACAGCTCCGTAAAGCCCTCGCAGTATTTTATAGATGCGGCAAATACGCCGTGCGGTTTATACTCGGTCATGAGGCGACCAATTTCGAGAAGGTCTTGGCCACGGACGAATGCAATTCTCAGGGAAAGCTGTGCATTCTGCCAGGCCAGATAAAGATTTTCCTGCAGCATCGAATGTGCCGCATACGCTGGCCGGGCGACGCGGTGCATGAATTGTAAATCACCGGAAAGATACGCTATCCCGCCTGCGTTAAACAGCGCCATAGCAGTGGAGACTAGGTCACCGCGCGCTTCACAAAAAGAAGCGAATTGTTGGAGATAGCTAACCATCTTGGTGAAGCTTTCTTTGTTGTAAGCAAGGGAGAAGTAGCAGTGTGGGTTCATAATCTCGTATCGTGCTGCTGCTTTGAAGAACATGTGCTGCAAATGAGGCGCAAAGAACTGAGCATAGTTTGAAAGCTTCAGCAGGCACAACTGACTAAAGTGCTGATTAAGCTAGGCGCTACAATTGAACGCAGTGAACTTACACCGATTTAACGCCATCGTTTCGCAGTAGCGAAAACGTTAGGTACTTATACAGCAGCAGTTGGATATCCATAGTGGTGGTTGTGCTGTCACGCGCAATGCATTGAAATATGTTGTCATAAATTAAAGCCTTTAGCTCAAGGGTTTCGGCTTGAGGTCCGGCATCCAATGATTTTACTAGCCGCCGGCCCCCCGACGTCCGGACCATAAAAAATAACGCTTTCCATTTCGCAGCCGAGATTGCCTTCTCATACTCCTGTTTCGTCCGTGGCCAAATGGTGCCATCAAGTAGCTCGAGTGCAAAAACAGCAGTTGTTTTTAGACTCGAATATCTATCCATCACCGCGTATCCTGCGCATAGGTGAGACAGCCATCGCGCTCTTTGTAGCGCCTCAACCTTCAGATCAGTGCAAAGAAGAAGAAGAGACTCAAGGCAGCGCATTCCCTCAGCAAAATGATAGTTCCTAATCAGACGGCATCTAAGTTTCAATGTTAACAGGCTAAATGTGGACACAAAATCAATCACCCTAGTGCCTCACGATACTGGATAATCTTATCCACATCGCCAGCCCGTGAGTAGTGAAACTCAATCGAAGGTAAAACAATTTCTTGATTTTCACTGCAGAGAAGCCCCTCGAGGACGCTAGCAACAAGTTTGTTCATCCCAATGCGCTCGTCATATGAGAGGGAATCATAAATTGCGTTAAGAATTCCAATGTGGCGGAAGGAAAGCTGGATGCCAGACCCCTTAAATCGTGCATTTTCATCCGCATCGATTGCCAGCTCAGGAAACTCCCACGGAGCTATTTCTTCCCGATGATTTTGATAATGTTTGGGAAAAAGAATAAAAGCATAAGGGTCGTTCTCCTTCATAAACTGCAAGGCTTCAACTTCAGACATTTCAAGCTCGAGAATAGCCAGAACATCCATGAGAGCAAAGTACTAAATTAGGATTTAGTTTGCGACAACAGTTTGTGTTGTTTATCATTGGAGCATACCTGCCCAAGAATGGATGCCGCTTTTAACATCCGCTGAAACACAGGATTAAGGCGATCAAATTGGAAGAGAATGGCTGCCCCGAGATCAGAAAGAATGGATTCAGCGGTAACATCGGCAGCACTAACGCGCAGATGATGGTCTTCTGTCACTCTTAAATCCGTCCCAATTTTTGCAACAAATACTTCCAAGGTCATTTGCATAAAGAGCGGGTTTCCGCCCGTTTTCAAATGCATTGCTTCAACTAATTCTGGTGCGACCGACGCTATTTGAACAGTCATCTTGCTCAGTTTTTGCTCCTTTGCATCATTAGTATGTTTAGCAATCATCAAGCACACACAATCATCTGGAGCGTCTCTGCCTTTGTCAATCCAGAAAGAACAAAGTGGTCCGTGTCCGGTAAGGGAACGACAGCGTGTATCGCTTTGTTCACGGAGTCCTGTATTGGCCGTGTAAGTATCTGCATAAAAATCTTCTCCAAATATTAGCTTGAAGTGCAACAAAAAAAACAGATACCTTTGGACAAAATTTTGCCACTTGCACTAAAACGTCTAGGGTGCCCGAGTCAAACCATTGTGCGTCATCAAAAATGAATACAGCCGCATAGCTTTTCGCAAATGAAGTGACTATTTTAACTAGCAACGGCTTAAGGAGGTTAATTCGGGCAGTACCGTCAAGCGGTCGCGTTCTTGCCGTGTCCGCAATATTCAATGCTGGGAGCACGACTGATAGCAAGGGCGCTAACTCAACATCAACTCCGGCTTCTTGCATTAGCTTGAGAAGCCACTCATCAATGTCACCACCACTTATGGCATCTGCCTTCAAAAGAGTGGGGTCATAAGATGCGTGGAGGGAAACCGACATGCTGGCGCCGGCAATATTCAATTTATCAAGTTTCTTGATGTCAACATTGTGAGAAGTAGCCTCGGCAGAGTTGCATTGGTGACGCATGAAGTCCAACAGTGGCTGCAGCCCGTGAAATGGCATCCATTGATCTTTCTCAACACCTTTTTTTGTTGTTAACCACGTTTCCTGCCGGATTTGTTTACCTTGGGTAAGACAGATAGGTATTGAGGCCTTCCGCGCCAAGTACGAAAGGTCATCAGCCAAAGATGATTTTCCAAGTCCGCTCGAAGCCTCGAGTAACACCACGGCTCTTCTTTGAGTGCCCCGCCAGCTTTCAAATCTCTCTGCAATGAGGGCTCTTTCAAGGTGGTAACCAAATCTGGGCTCGTCACTCATGGTCAACTTTTCCACGGTTGGCGCTTCAGTTGATGGCGCGTTATTGTAAGCAACTCCATAAACTTGCAGTGTGTGAGTTCTGCCTTTGACTTTGACAAGCCCAAGGTCCTTTGTTTCCATGACCAGTTTGATGTTCTCATTTGTGACCTGGTCAATAACAAGAATGTCCTCCTTTTTCGCTGTTCCCATTAACCGAGCGGCTGTGATCACAACATCACCTTAACATGATTTTAGACTGGCAACGACAGTGTAGGAATTAGTACCTAAATGGCTCGTTTCACAACGGTTTTTGTTGCCAACGGACGTGAAAAGTATTTCTCCGGTTGCTATGGCTATTGCTGGGTGAACATAATCAACAAGTTTCAGATGCTGCAGATCATTGTGAAAGTCTATCATGGCAAGAACGCATTTCTCGCTGTTGTTGATGTGGGTATAGGGCTGCAGAGATTTGTAAGAAAAATCTTAGGATGCTGCAGATATGTGAAGAGCTCACCGGCAAGCCGAACAAAGCCAAAAGGGTTTGTCCTTTATCATCCACTAACATTCAGTTAGAGACATTTTAATTACTGTGACAAGCATACCAGCATATTGTTGAAAGACACCGCCATGCTTTCTAAGCGCGCGTAAGAAGCACTGTACGACACTTTGCACAGTAGTTGCATCAAAGGGGAATTTGAGGGCCACAAATATGGTGGAGACGGACCGAAATTCGGCGTCGACGTGAGGCTTAAATTCAACATTGGTGGACCTACGTTTGCCTTTCAAAGTTGACCGGTATGTCACAAAGCTCTGTGTAGTCTCTAGCTGCTGCCGCATGGACTCGTTTAAAAACTTCGCAAGAAATCCGTGATCAAGACCACTTCTCTGTTCAAGAGCATGGTCCTGATCCTGTGGTTCCTCCGATCTGCCACAAGCCTCGGCAATTGATGAAGCATCTTTGCTGGCATTGAGTTGCAGCATCTCTTGGGCCAACACCTTTATGGCGCACGAGTCAAATAGTAGGTGCTCATTGGTCGAAGAGGATGCAACTGAAAAGATCTTCTTCCCACCGCCGTGCTCCAGGTTGGCGATCGCCTGGGTGGTGATGCCAATTTCGCCATGCTTTGTAGCATCCAAAATTGCACCCAAAGCTGCCAGGCAGGCGCCGTAAATAAAATAGTCCATTCGGTGTTCAAAGTCGCCAACAATTACTCGAGACACTTCGCCAGCTGTGATGGCGCAGTGCAAACGCAGCTGAATAACTTGATTCTCCGCGCCGCTATGGTATGTAAGGCCATCGTCTTGGCTGCCATTCACAATCGCATTTGTTTCCGCGATCTTCATGTTGAGATCCATGACCGGGTAGGCCGACATGATGTGCAAGCAGCATCCAATCGCGCTCATAACAACCTGGTCTCGAGATTCCAGTAGATGTCTCTTAGAGAATGTCACGAGTACAGCGTCACCTGGCAATGCAGCGTTAGAGACGCGTTTTTGCACGTGATTGCCCTTGCCTACCTAAGAACTTGACTATGTCGCCATTGTACTGCGAGATGACATCAATAATCTGTAATGCAAAAGGAGCATGCTGAGTAAGCGGCAAGGTACGAATGGCTAGAACAATATCACTAGGGTGCTACCTGATTCATGTACGCTCCTATAGACACAGTGATGATTTCCGACGCCATTTTACCGAGAAATGTCTGGGAAGAAATCGTAAGAATATTGGATGGCAAATTCAACCAGGACGGTGCGCCTTTCAATCCACCCGCTGGCCTGAGCCCTTGCCCAACAGCAACCTTAAGCAATACAATACAAAGCGACCACAGGGACAAAACGACCTTCTGTGGTCAAAATACGACCAACATGACCCATCAATGCGACCGTGTCGCTTTCACACCACCCCAAAACCCAAACCAGTTCCATAATTCGAAACTCACCAGGTCAGCAGACATCTTGGAGTACCCGCTTATGTCCAGCATCATGACGGTCATCGTCTCAGTGCGTTCGAAAGCCCTCCCGCCGACGAGGTCCGCTTGGACGGCGGCAACCGCGTCCCGGTCGCGACTCAAGTCGCGGAGGTAGCTGGCCGTGAACCTCGCGACGTCCATACTCTCAGCGTGTGAGCGCCGGAGAAATGCCTGCCGTGAGGACTAACGTGGCAGTTTTTGGCCGCGGAAGCTACGGATTTACGTGATGCGTGAGTGATAGCCTTGATTTACAGGGGGTTCGACCATACGCGAGTGCAGAGATAAGACTGGCGACGGCAAGACCGTCCCCGCGCCGTTCATGGATTTCTCTGAGGAGACTGTGCGCAGCGACCCCGGCGTTAGTTACCACCGACGCCTCGCTCAATGTATCTTGCTGCTTCCACCAACATCATGGCACAAGCACATCCGATCATTAGATACCCTCTCCAATCATGCAGAACCAAGCTTGTGTAATTTTTGCACAAAATAAATGAATGCAATGAATCGGCTGCTCTCACGCATCAACCCATCGGTTGTGGACTGGTGCCAATTCTTATCAAGGACGTATCTAACACTCTTTCGATTTGCAACAGCAGTACTTTCCGATGAGCCCACATAATTGTCCAGAAAACTCTTAATTCTGCCACTGGCCATGCTCATAGGGGCGGCGTGGTCAAAGAACGGAATACCTGTTGGCACAGACCTTTCGGATGTCGTCACAATCACGAGAGTACATTAGCCGTGGCTCGGCTGGGGGATATATATGGCGCACGTGGACGGCCGTTGTCTGTCGCTATCGAGACAACAAGTGCGAGTTCGTGAGCGGGTGCGGATACTAAGCTCGAGCAGTAGCAATTTTTGGCTGCGTCCTCCAGCGCGGGTACGCCGACATAAGCAGGCGCGATTAGGCACGCGAGGACGAAGCGTCTCCGCTAGGACGAGCGTGACGGCCGCAATTACAGCGCTGGCGCTCGGGAGGAGCAACTGGGCCAAGAGCTCGAGGGCCGAAGTAGGCTGACATCGGATCGGGATACGTTGCGCGCGGGCCTCGAAGATCGCAAAGCTTCTTGACAGGAAGAGACTCTGCTGGAAAGACCCTGTGGTCGAGAACCTCGGGGGACGCAGAAGGTCGTTTCGTCCTGCGCAGGCGACTGGCGGACAGCGACGAGGCGGCATTCCATCGAGGGGCTCGACGAGACAAAATTGGTCCCTTTCGGCGTTGAGAGAGACAGTGCGCGTCGTTCCTCGCACGGGGCGCGTCAGCGCCGTCACGTGTCGAGAGAGCGAGCGGTTTAAGAGAAAGTGCCTCCATTTCCACACCTGCGTCGTCAGAACACTCGAAACAGAGATCGCTAACCCACGCCCGTTCACCCTTCCACATTCGTTCAACATCCTTTCGTTTTCCGCGGCCAGTGTGTAGTCATTGTCCCGCCCATGCCCACTACGAATTCGCGGGTTATTCTCGATGGGGACGCCGCTATCGGCCCTCGGTCGGTTGCTCTTGGAGGCCTTTCTGAACGGGATCGCAAAGGTCTCGTCCGTGCTGACATCTGGCTTCAGCTTGCTTACGAATTTGGTGGACGCGTCATATCCGGCATAACGGCCGCGATTGACGCGTCTGGCCATTCCGTTCGGTTGGCAATTAGAAACTTGTCGGCGATGGACACGATGAGCTTGGTCTGATAGTGGCGGCCGGCGCGCACCAGAGAATCTTGATCGTTGTGGGATCCTCTTGGCGACGGCGGCCAGCTCCGAGAGGGCGGCGAAGGAAAGCTCGGGTTCGGCCGGGTCGCAGCGGCCTCTTTACAGGCAGCATAGGACGACTCTTCTTGTGCGTACGCATAAATGGGACAGTCAAGAGCACGATATGAGCGAAGGATGTCAAGGAGATAGTGGCGGTAGCGTGCTTTCCAACGGTAGGCTCGCAGGAATCGGACCCGTCGGCAAACGACTCAAAGGCCGCGTCGGCGGACGCCCGGAATGCATAACGTCGGCTGTCTCGAAGAAAGAGACGGCAGGCTCCTTGGTGGCGACGAAGGTCGACTTGAAGGGGTGGTGGTGTAGTCATCGACATGTCGACAGGCGGCTCGGAAACGGGAGCGGCCGGAATCGTGGTGGCAGCTTACGGCACGGCGGTGACGGCGGCGGGACTGGCGCAGCATGATATTTGGAATTCTCTGCTTGCTGTTTGTCGTCCCTATCATCCCAAGTATTTCCATTCTTCTGTCA
>JADGJL010001037.1:0-10800 GCA_027600665.1 Irineochytrium annulatum | reverse complement strand
GATATTGACGGGCCAGTCTGGGGGGACATGTCGTCATCATCGACCGAGAAAAGGTCCGAGCATCGATTGTTGCCGGACTTGGTGATCTGACGTTGGTGCGGGTGCTGTCCGTCAGAGCACGGGTGGGATCGAGAGGGTAGGGGCTGGTTGGAATGCGCAGTGCTTTGCCCTCCTTACTCTTGCGTCAGACTAATTGTATTGATCATTTTTTTTTTCAAGTGTCATGTGGACCGTACATGGTGAGCTTATCTGTACAAGTATCTTTGTTGGAGTTCATATTCATATAAAAATTACCACCGGCGGATTGTTTTCGCGGCGCTGTGGAAGCGAGAGGATACGCAGAAGACAGGCGCAAGAATACGCTGGGCTTCTCGATAATTTGGTTCAAGGGCAGAAATGAAAATAGTGCATCGAACAGCGACTAAAGACGCCATCCACAAGAACATGCTTCACTGGGAAATAACAATTAGCTTGACAGCTCAAAAAGCGTTAAGGCATATATGAACCCAAAAGCAAGAACAGCGAGTCAAGGACGGTGGATGGTGGTTTGTCAACTACAATATAGAGTGGACATACGAGTTCGACCACGCCCCCGTCGCCTCCTGGCCGCGGCGATCCAGCATGAGCGATGTCGAGGACGGGGACATGGATGCCGAGTCGCTAACGTTGGCCCTGGCCCTTGCCGAGGAGGAACAGCAGCTGGGAGGGCTCGATCAAGCCCAGCTATTCCGGAAGAGCAGCGAGGACGCGATGCCGAGACCGGAGAACCCGCCACCTTCGAACAACCGGAAAAGGAAGACCAGGGCTGTGGTGTCCGCCTTAGAGGCAGAGTTCAGCCGAGCGACGGGTTCTTCATGCAACGGTGGCTCCCAACCGGCGAAGAAGCGGCAATCGGCACCGACGCTTAAGCGGGCCCGGTCTTCGTTGGACATGCTTACGCGACCGCTCGTGAAGAGGAGCGCTATACTGGTGCTGTCAGATAGTGATGACGAGACGACGGATGGTGGCAGCGGGGAGCTGGAAGGCGTGTCACGGAGGACGAGCTCGCATTCATCCGCAAAGGCGATGGAGATCATCGCCGTCGACGAGACGACGGCGAGCGAATCGCGCAGCTCCGGATCGCTCCGGACAGCCGGGACGCTGGCGCCGCTGAATGGGAGGAGGACGAGCGCGACGGATTTGGCGGCGGGGAGCCGGGCTTTGAGGGCGAAGGGAGAAGGGAAGCTGGCGCTGGGATTGCAGGGATTGGAGTCGCAGTCGACACAGGCGCCGAAGTGGACGTTGACGCAGAGGGCAAAGCCCACAGCGAAGGCTAAGCCGCCCGCGAAGTCGAAGGGCCGCCGGCGGCCATCTCAGGCCGTGGACGTGGACGAGGAAAAGGATCATATAGAGTCGGATTTCGATGGAATGGAGGACCTCTCGCAGGCTTCCCGACAACCGTCGTCTCAAGCTGTGTGCCAGGTAACGAAAGTTTCCGGCTTTCGCCTTACTTTGCTCATGCGAACTTCGCTCTAGCCTTCACAGGCCTCCTTGAAGCGGTGGATCATCCCCGAAACGGGCTCGGATTTTGGATCTTTGTCACAGACGTCCCTGGACCCGCAAAAGTCTCAACAACCGGCCGAGACGGCTCTTTGGATCGATAAGTTTGAGCCGAAGACGGAGGACGAGCTTTGGGTTAACAAGAAGAAGACGGCGGAGGTGCGGTCGTGGCTCGCGGCGGCCATGCGCGGAAATCGCTCGAGACATAGGGTGAGTACCTCGCGCCGTTCACAGAGTTGCTGAATACAACTTCAACGCAGAACCGAATTCTTGTTCTTACCGGGCCTTCCGGAGCGGGGAAGACGGCCGTCGTCCGCGTTTTGGCGAGAGAATTAAGATGTCAGATATTGGAATGGATCAATCCCATTAACTCGCAGGCACTCGATGCAGAGCCGCTCTACGATCCGACGGATAAGAGGAGCGGTGAGCTGCTACATTAACGTTGAACAGCTTTGTTGATTTCATTTTTTTTTCTAGGGTGGACGCCAACGGACGAGAAGACCCCAATGCAGATATTTGTCGAATTCTTGAACGTTTCACGGAAAACCCCGTGTCTGCAGTTCGAGTCGCTGAGCGTCAAGGACGACGAAGCAACTACCGGTGCTACAAATACCAATGGTCCGAAGATCATTATTATCGAAGACCTCCCGAATGTATCAAACGTACACACCCGAAGCGCCTTCCAAACTTGCTTGCGCGACTACATCAACTCCCCCCGATCACTCTACCCCGTCGTCATTATCCTCACCGACACACCGACCTCGAGCGACAAATCCTGGGTCAATAACTCCAACGAGCTACCAATCACATTCCGCACTCTAGTACCCGAAGAGCTCGTGTCTAGCGGCGCTTGTACGAAGATAAGGTATGCGTATCGCGCGCTCTCACCAACTCGTAGAGTATTATTGATAGACCATTCGTAGCTTCAATTCGATAGGCGTAGTCTTCCTCGGACGGTTCCTGAACAAGTTCGCAGAACGGCTCGGAGTTTCGAAGTTGGTCACGAAGGCCCAAGTTGAGGAGATTGCGCGGCAAAGCGGTGGCGATATCCGGTGCGCCTTGAACGCCCTTCAGTTCTTTAGCCTCGGCCTGAATCGGTTCCCACCCGTGCCGACGAAGTCGAAGCGGCGGAAGAAAGGGGAGGCCGCGGTTTCGCAGGCGAGCTTTCCAATTAGGTAAGCATGCTCCCTTGCACTTAAGCGTCTTCATCGTTAAGGCTACGGTCCAGCTTAGACTACATCGGCGGTCGAGAGGTCAATCTGAACGTGTTTCACGCCCTCGGCAAAATCCTTCAGAGCAAACGGATTGGCACGAGCGAAGCCAGCGACATCTTCCCCGGGAAGCCCGCGGACACCGTAACTGTTAAGTCGACAGTCGATCTCCCCGCTTCTATGAAGCGGCATCACCGGCCACCGGCGAAGTCCAATCCGGAGGTGAGGAGTACCCTCGTAGCGTTAATTAATTGCTCACAACTTCTCTCAGCATGTTTACGATGCATGCGATCTTGATGCGGGCGCGTTCTCAATGTACCTCTTCGAGAACTATCCGAGTCATTTAACGGACATTGAAGAGTGTGTCACGGCGTCGCACTACATGGCGATATCTGACACAGTTATGGGCCCTTGGGAGGTTGGTGGTCAATCGTTTTACTTTGGCCGATCGAGTGGTGATAGGCTAAAACGCGAGCTGAGTAGAAGCGCTCAATCATTTCATCCTACGCGACGTCGATCGCGTCGCGTGGCATCATGTTCTCGCGTGTCCGACCAGCCCCCCCACTGAAATTCGGCTCCCTGAAGGTGCCGGGCTTGTTCAAGGTAATTAAGGAGACCGGCAACGCGAGAGGACTGCTGAGATCCCAATCCTCAAATTGGAGGATGAATGATTTCACCCAAGCGGACGGATTTGCGCTATCACGTTAGTTTTTCTTCGCATTTGTAGTTAGGTTTACTATTTTTGCTGAACGAGTAATCACAGATAGCCACCCCATCTCCGTGCTCGCTCACGAGATGATCCCGTATATTGCCAAAATCCACCAGGCTGTGCCCCGACAGATGAATATGCGTATGTGCCTGTAGTTTGAAATGCAACTAAATGCCGCCGGACAAATTTAAAGAACCACACGACGTGCAAATGCTGTCGTCGCTAACGCGATATTCTTACCTTGGTGCGCACTCGACGTTCCGGACCAGTGAACCTCTCAGGGACGAGCGGGATATCGATCCGGGTGGATGTCATGAGGACGAGCAGACAATGGAAACGGCGCGGATGGACTTAGAAAGGGACGGAGGGGTGCAGCTGTCGCAGGTGGCCGATGACGAGGACGACATAGGCGAGTTTGCAGACTAAAGCCGAAGAGCATCGTGAACAGATGAACAAAGAGAACGCATTGTAGTTTTTTTAACGCACACAGAAGAACAAAAAGTAAATAGGAAGGATTTTCACACAGTATTTGAGTTTCTTATATTTCGATCTGGCAACACAAAATCGGCGATTCCTTTTTTCGATTGGATGAGATCGAGGCTTGTTATTAACGATCTAAGCTTGGGCATTTCGTTCTGTCAAACTTTGCCCCCTTTTTTCTGCACTTGCTCAATTCCACACCTTCATCTTTTGGAAGTCCACCTCCCAACACCGCCATCAAGGTATGTCCTTGCCTCCCCCTCCCGCAAAGGACGGCCGTCCACTATCGGGTGCAGAAGCGTCATAGCTGCCTCTGTCGTCCTGATCGGTGATCGTAGTGTTTGGGCGTTTGGGTGTCGTCGCGATGTGGGGTCTTAGGCCTGTCAGCAACCCGTGTTAGTGAGCTCCTATTGACTTTCCTTCCGTTTTTTCACTACAGCTTTCGTGTCCGAATATTTCCGATCTTTACCACCGCGTCCATCGGCTTCCACCCTTTTTTTTTTTTTTGACAACCTCGGCCTCCGACCTTTATATTTCCGCCAGCCTTTTCTAAACCATCAAACCCACTACTCCACACGAGAATGAGTAAAAATAATCTCAATTTATAAACAACCACGAATCACAACTATCGCCTGTGAGCCAACCCAACCGCCGCTACCATTCTCGTCTGCCCAAAATTGCACCCAAAAAACCGTCTAATAGTGTAAGTATATTGTGGATGCCTTTTCGTGAACTCGATATATTGCGGTACTGATATACGTCTTCCTCAGGCCCCCTGCTATGCATCATTTCCCTTTGTCTTTACTGCATTCTTTTCCGTACAACCAGACTGCTGTAGATCTCAGGTCGGTATCTCTCGGGGCGCTTGTGGTCGATATCTCGCTGAACTTCGCTTTCAGGCTAGCGCTGAACAAATTCTGGGGCTGACACTGCCTCCTGCCGACATCAACCTAACCACATCTGAGCTCTTGACTATTGAACCGACCCCCAAGGAACCGCCCTAACTATTGTCACGGAGAGAATCAACAACTTAAGTTGACAACCCTTGAGTAACCACCACACTTGTACCTCGCGCCAACAAATCAACTTCAGAGCCTTCAACCCTTACACCCCCTACTACCTCAAACAACAACACCTCTCAGAGAATGGTCCACACCGCCAACGCAAACAAGGGGTAAATTTGGTTTGCTTTCGTTCGGTGGGTAGTTTGCTAATACTCTCCTTCAGCCCGGCGCCACCCCCCGCCGGCCATGAACTCAACCAATTGATTTACCCCCCGACGCCAGCCGCCGAGAAACTTACCCTCTGCGGCTTCGAGGGTCCTGAGAAGCTCCTCGAGATTTGGTTTAAGCAGCCCGCTCGTCGCATCCCCTCCGTGCTCGACGGCCCTCTTCCCTCCCCTCCGACCATTGCGTCCTCTCGCAGCTCGTCGCAGTACTCGGACGATAGCGGGAACCGCTCCGGTTCGGACTCGAACGACAGCGGCGTCGACTCGCTGCTGGAGATGCCGGCCCTGCTTGCGCCAGCAGGGGGGGCCGCGCACCTCGATGACGGCGGTAGGTGGATGTACCGCCGCTCGGGCCTGCGTACCGTGTCGAGGGCTACGTGGGAGGAGATGTTGGCGATTGTGAAGTGCCAGGTCCTCAGCGTCGTGAGCAACGAGTACATGGATGCCTACCTGCTCAGGTTTATACTCTCTTATTAGCACGATATTTGTAGGGTGCATGGAGCTGACCCTTTTGTCACAGCGAGTCCTCGATGTTCGTCTATCCCAACCGCTTGATCTTGAAGACCTGCGGGACTACCACGCTGCTTCACGCTGTCACGCGCATCCTCGAGATCGCCGCAGACATGTGCCAGATGCAGGAGATCGACGCGATCTTTTACTCGCGCAAGGCGTTCCTGTTCCCTGACAAGCAGATCTTTCCTCACGGTCGGTGGGGTGACGAGGTTAGTAAACACTGGCGGTTTCGTAGGCGTTTGATTCATGCTGACATAATATCTTGCTAGGTTGCGTACCTGGACGAGCTTTTCCCGAAGGCGCGCTTTGAGACGTCGGCCTACGTCGTCGGAAAGATCAACAGTGACCACTGGTGCTTGTACATGGGGACTCCGCTGCGCACCACCCTGGACCCGGACGGCGTTGAGGTGGTCGTGGAGGAAAGCGGGATTGACTCGGAGGCCGTATCGCTCTCGGACCGCGACGGCGAAGAGTCCGAGTCCGATATGGAGGACGACGAGGAGCTGGAGGACGACGTCACGCTGGAGATCATGATGCAGGATCTGGACCCAGAGGTTACGAAGATTTTTTGGAGGACGGAGGAGGAGATGAAGGAGGCCGAGGAGAAGGAGGAAATGGAGAAGATGCACGGGAAGCCGGACTTGTCGTCCGTCGTCAACTACGCGAAGCCGCAGAAGGGGGACAAGCTTCACAGCCTCGTTCGCAAGGCCGAGCGTCGCGTTTTGGTAAGTTCGCTAACATTTTCTATTTAGTCGACTTCGTACTGACCAATATTGACAGAACGAGACCCGTATCAACGATATTTACCCGAACTCGATCGTAGACGACTTCTTGTTTGATCCCTGCGGCTACTCCCTGAACGGCCTCCTTGGTCCTTATTACTACACCATTCACGTCACCCCGGAGGACATCTGCTCGTACGCCAGCTTCGAGACTTCGATCCCCGTCAGGAAGTTTTACGCCTCGGGCCTCGACCGCCATGGCACGTCCCGACGTCGCGGCGACAGCGACACTGAGCACAACACCTTCGAGGACGTAGTAAGCAGGGTCGTGGAGCGCTTCCGGCCGGGACGGTTTAGCGTTACGTTGTTCACTCGCCGGTCGGTCGCCAGACGCCACGGGCTTCGCGGCGGGCTGATGGACAGTGGGAGAGTCCCTGGTTTCAAAAGATGTGATCGGATTGTGCACACGCTCGGCAAGTGGGATTTGGTGTTCTCCCATTTCACGAGGTCCGGTGCGGCTGCGAGCGGCGGCGTTAAGGCCGCCGTTAGCGCTGTCATGACCTCGGCCCCCAAGCCGGTTGTGTCCGCGCCGGCGAAGGTGGTTCTGACCTCTGTCAATGGTGCTATGAAGAACGCAGCAGAGATGACGGGCGTCCCGGCCGAGGTTTCGAGCATGGTCCGTTAGATCACAGTTGGGTTCAAAGCACGGTTTGTTTTTCTTTTTTTGTTTATTTTTTCTTTGGCGGTGCCTTCTTTTCAGTATTTTCTTTGATACAACCGTTATTAAAAGCTTTGTGTACGTTGTTTCGCACCCGTGTTTGGTTTATCTTTCCAGTCTGATGCCCTGTTTATCGTATGCCTGGGGACCTATTTGTGGTTTTATGTTTTTGTTTCGTGGTTGTTCTTTCTACCACTCGGAAGCTTATCGTTGTCCGCAGGACCAAGCTATTTGTTAGTCATCTTCACTTTATCAGTATCATCTAGATTTACATCCTAGCATTGGGCAGGTTGGTATCTAACCTTTTTTTTTTTTTTGGTAATAACTATCAACTATCAATGCCTTCTTTTGATTTTGTTGTTCAGTTCCCATCAAGATTTCATGTCACTCTCGCTCGCTTTCTCATGTGTTGTTTTTTTCAATACAAATGAATTAAATTACAAAAAATGCTTTCACACAAAATGGGTTCTTCGTACTTGCTTCGGCTCACTGGTTACGCAACCGCGCCATGAACCTTCATTTCGCGTTTCTCCACATCTCAACCAGAACAATCCTATATGCTAGTTCTATCTGCAATTGTCTCTGCTACAATCATTCAAACAATGGGCAAGTAACGACCTGGACAATATTCAGCCCCAGAAACCGTTCTGCTGCTGCTGAACGTTATTTCCCGGTTGCCCATGCGACCGCGGCTGTCCCAGTAGACGGCCCGGGGGCTGCCCGTGGTCCATCCCGAAGCCCGGAATGGAGAAGGCGGCCATATCGAACAGATCGATCCCATCGAGCCACCCCTCCTCACCACCTAAAAAATCACCTATTGGCGCGCTGCCACCAACTGCAGATTGCCCGGGAACACCGCCCACGGAGCTGATCCCCGCAAACCCATCCCAGTGCAATTGGTTACTTCCGACGGTACTGGGCGGGTAACTGCAGCCGGCGCCCGCAAATTGCGGCTGCAATACCACGCCGACGGGGCCCGACCTGCTTTGTTGTTGTGTGGGCACGATATTTGACACCTTCGCATGTGGGTGGATAGTAGAGTGGGCTTGCAACGGCGCCCCCGGCACGCCCCCCGGCAGCGTAATTCCCTTGGACGTGAGATACTCGTTCACGGTCCGCCAGACACGCATGGCCTGGATCGACAGGCCCCGCAGGTTATCCACAGCGTTGATGCACGCCTGGACGTTCAAAAGCGCCTTCCGGACCTCCTCCGCCTCGCGCCTTTCCTCCTCCGGCGACAGCCCCGCGGCGGCCGCCGCCGTGCCTGGTGGACCTTGGGCAGTGGGGAACGGCTGCGTGACGCGCGCGAGCCAGACGGTCATGCCGATCATGATGCCGTAATTAACGGTCGGGAAGATAACGCAGCAGGCGTCCGAGTCGAGGTCGATGCGCGGGAGAAGGGAGAGGAGGTGGACAATTCCGCGGGCGGAGGCGAGGCAGGGCGGGTCGGAGAGGCGTGAGAACGCTGTGCGGTGGAATAAAATCGTCGCGCTGTGGAACATAAGGGTCATGAAGGCGCGGGTGCCCCAGCGGGTGAAAGGCGCGGGCTGGTAGTTGGTGCGAGGCAGGGTTACGGGAGAGGTTGGGGCATTGGAGGTGGCGGCGGCAGAGATGGGGAGCACGTGGTCGGACTCCCATTTGGCAAGCCGCGCGTGGACGTCGCGGACGAAGGCGCCGTCGTCGAGGGGCTGGGCGCGGTTGGCGAACTTGGAAATGGTGGCGAAGATATTGGCGAGCTCGACGTGGCGCGCGAGCGTGAGGTTGTCCTCGCTGTGGACTTGCGGCAGGTTCGCATCCCAGTCGGTCGGGTGGATGGCTGTTGGCCGGCCGCTCATTATACTTATGTAAAGGCAACGAGAATGGAGTCAACCGCATACCTACAAACATAAAGGCACCAACCTAATATATGTATCCGCAATCAAGACGCAGAACCATGTCCTCCTCCTTGTCTCCATTACATCCTCCGTTAGCTTCGGATGCGCAATACTCGCAAGCGCCAAATTCCGGTGGAGGCCCATCTCTTGCGCCTTCCTCACTGCCATCCCACAAAACGTCCACATCAGCGTACCCCGCCCTCTCCTCCCAGCCGACGACATAGCCAACAGCAGCATGGCTTGGACCGCCATGACGTGCGACGACCCCAAATGCTCGTTGATGATTAACTCGGCCCGTTTCATGAGCACGCCCGACGCGAGGTGTTCCGGCGACTCCGAGATAGCCCAGCGTTGAAGAGACGGCGTGAATTGTAGCATGATAGTAATCAGCGAGAGAAGAAGTAAAAGGAAGGCCCAATTCGCGTCCGGGTCGATAGACTGCGTCGCAAACGCGGCCTCGAGATTCGAGAGGAAGTCGCTTTTGTCGATCATGGGAAAGACTGGCTGTTAACACCTTCAACCGTTAGCACTTTTTTTTTTTTTTTTTTTTTTATTAAAATATTTTAAAAAATGACAGAAAAAAACGAACGTGAAACTGCAAAAAGTAAAAGAACACCAGGGGCGAGAGGAACACGACAGGACACGGTATGATGGTCGCCAGCGGCACCCTAATTCCCCTCGTGACGGGCTTTCGTATTCTCTCGCTCGCGATGAAGACGCCGTTTGAAAACCTTGCGCTCGAGCGGTAGACGGCGTCCCCGCCCAGCGCCGACGTGTGGCCGTAGTAAGTGAAAAATGTGTTCTCCGGGTCCGTCAACATGGAGCCGGTGGCGGGTTGAAAGCCCGTGTGACCCGAGATTGTGGACGAATTAGTTGGTGGGTTGGGTACAGGGCTCTGGCGGTTCGTGACCTCAATGGAGGCAAGGTGGCTCTGTCGGTGAGGATTTGACGCGTCCACATTCGGGTGCCCGTTCGCTTGGGATATGGAAGTGGTCACGCCGCCAGCGAATTTCTGCTGTGAGCTGACCCCGATCTCCCTCTTAAACGGAAGGTTGGGGTAATCACCCAGGCGTTGGCGCTTTGACGACGCGTCCCGATGGCTGTCCGCCTCCATTATTGCGAAGGTGGAACCAGGCGAAAGACGTTCCAGCACCGATTCAATAGATTCGACTCTACGCTCAAGCATGGCCATTTTCGTCCTCCGGAAAACGTTCGGCTTCCTCTTCAGCGGCGCCGTCTAGTTGAATAAAGAAAAAAAAAATGACAAATGTAAAACGATCAGAAGACATGAAGCTAGTCGTAATAATAGCACGACGATTCGACGCACATATACACATTCCTTCGGAGTCTGCCGACACGAGGCGCACGGCTGCTCCCCAGAGCACTTGATCCGCTTCTTACGGCACGGCTCGCACGCCCGAGACGCCCGCTTCTTCCCGCCACCCCCGTCGCCAAAGCTCGCGGGCCCGGCCGATGGTTCCGTCTTGAACTGGAACTGGTAGTCCGCGATAGAAGCCGACGGCTGCGACGCCGCTCCGCCGCTCGGTCCTCCGGCCGCATGCATCGCGGCTTCGGTGTGAACGCGTGGTGCTGCACCGCCGCGACCCCGAGATCCCGATGCATTAGCACCGACACTCCTCCTGGCCACATTCTTCAATCTCCGGCCAGTTTCCACCGCGGGCCCCGAGCTGAAGCTCGCTCCGTCCTGGTCGCGGCTCCGCGCGTGGGCTTCATCGTCGAATTCCTCATCGTTTTCCTCTTCCTCCTCATCTTCGTCATCCTCGTCCTCGTCCTCGTCCTCTTCCT
>JADGJL010001036.1:0-10802 GCA_027600665.1 Irineochytrium annulatum | reverse complement strand
CCACCTCCACCACGTCCCTCCTCACCCCTCCCGCGGCCCCGCACGCCATGTCCACCACCCGCCACGCCGCGATCACGCTTGCCCTCCTGGCCGGATCTTGGATCGTGGCCGTCGCGGTCGAGAACCTCAAGACCGTCCTGGCGCTCGTCGGCGCCACGGGTTCCACGACCATTTGTTACATTTTGCCTGGGTTGTTGTATTATGGGATTAGGAGGGAGGAGGCAGGAGGGGCGGCCAAGTGGGACGCGAGGCTGGTTGGCGCGGTGGCGATGGCCGGCTTCGGAGTCGCGTTGATGGTGGTAAGCCTTTCGGTGCAGGTTTGGGGGCTGGTGGCGGGTGGTGGAGACGATGGGGTCGGCGGGCACGTCGCTGTTACTAGCGGCACGTTGGAGCCGAGAGGGGTGTATTGGGTGTAGTGTACTCGGTGTAACTTGGTTGCTGGAGTCAGCCATCAAGATGGTATTTTTCTGCTTTCATCTGTTCTTGTTTTGTAACGGTCGTATGTCGTAGATTATTATGCACGACGTTTTTCTTTTCAACCTTTACCGTCTTTCTTAATAATACTGCTAATTTCAAGTGGACCGTGCAGACCATGTAGACATCCTGCCCATAGACATCCTGCCCATAATATAATGCCTTGCCTTTTCTGTGCAAGTTTCATTAAACTTTTCTCATGTTGGTCCTGGTTGTTCGTGACGACGGGTTGTTCGTGGTTGTTCGTGACGTGACGACGTCGTTTTAAAATAAATCGTCGTTTTAAAATAAATAGGAGGGTCTTAGGTGGAGAGTGTCTTACTATATCAAACTCCTTGATAAATCTCCCATATTTCGTGCCCGATATTCCCGATATTCCCAACATCTCAAGACTTTAGAGAGGAGTGAATGGAAAATTTACAGGCAAAGCAATGTGGCATGCAACCGCATTCAGTTCAGAGTAGCGCAGACTTTCAATTATTTTGGGCGGGTTCGGCGTCAGCCGGCAGCAGTGTAAGGCCGGCGACACCAGTGCCAGGGGCCTTACGCAAGCGCAAGGTGACCCCGGCGAGATTCAAAAATAATTGTGATAATGAAAGATGCTATGCATCTTGTTTTAGTTATCACACTAAAAAGAACAGATACTACACTTGATCTTAGCCAATAGGCCTGAGAGGATTGTAAGGAACCACCAGAGCGGGTAGCGTCGCTTTAGTACGATTTCAGCGCGACTGCGAGCTTCGCAAGGAAATCGCAGTGCGAAGTCGATGTCATTTTTGCTTTCGAATCCCGGTTGATGCGTTTTTCTTTGATGTTTAACGGCTCCGAAACATGCAAGAAACCATGCGATTAAAGGATCTAATAAAATGAAGGTCATAATTGGTGCAAGATTTGGATTAAATATTTTGATTTCGAGTAGTGAGGGCAAATAAGGAAAACACTAATAATACAGGATGAAAAGACGTTCAAATATGCCATAATTGGTTCGAGATTGAATTGAATATTTTCATATCAGGGCAGCGAGAGCAAATAAGAAAGACGATCGGCATGCTTACAACGTCGGAAGTCGCACAAGTAAAAAGTTTAGGATAGATTTCATGTTCCTTGACAGCGTTTGGGCAGTCAGGGCGAAGCTGCTCGCGCTGACCAATGAGGCGGCCGGTTCGCCCCAACGGCAACATAGACATTGGTGGTGCCCGGTGTCTGCGGTTGCGGGTGGGCTGGCACGCGACTTCTCCGCCGACGACCTCACTTCTTTGTGCTTTTTCCACTCGTGCTATCGCTTCTTTATTTTGCGGCCGTGCACCAGCCTCGCGCCCATAAGAACAGCGGGCGTGCGGTCGACCCCACAAGTGTTCACTCCTTCAACAATGGTCGCCATTAACGTCCTCGCCGCGCGAGCATTTGAGCTTCCCTGGATCCCCGTGTGGCGATGGTGGAATCTAGGCTTCATTGGAATCGTAGCGTTCCTCTCGCTCGATCGGGATCACCTGTGAGTTCGAGGTTTCCACTCGCGCATTATCCCGTGATAATTCTAACCTCTTTCTTCTTGCTGTTAGCCTGACCCATAATCTCTTCGACACGACTACCGACGCTGAATACATCGCGATGGGCAAGTCCTGCGCGGGGCTCAACACCCAATTCCGCCAACTTGATGGTACCTGCAACGACCTCAAGAACCCGGCAATGGGCTCGCTCGGCACACGCTTTGGAAGGAACGTGCCGCTCGCGGCCACCTTCACGCCGTCGGACGCGTCCATCCTGA
Organism: Irineochytrium annulatum; assembly: GCA_027600665.1. Lineage (NCBI taxonomy): Eukaryota > Fungi > Chytridiomycota > Chytridiomycetes > Chytridiales > Chytridiaceae > Irineochytrium > Irineochytrium annulatum. Next base: position 8,563 of record JADGJL010001036.1, on the reverse strand, counting down.
ACCCGAACCCGAGGGCTGTCGCGCAAGCGCTGCTGCACCGAAAGAATGGATTTATCCCGGCTACTTCCATTAACATGCTCGCTGGTGAGTCCACATTGCTGGCTAGCGTGCAGCATGCAGTCAGATGTTCTCTTTAAAAGCACTTACGCCAACTTCGTTCTTTGCTAATAGCTGCACACATTCAATTCAACACCCACGACTGGTTCTCGCACGGCACCACCACCGATAACTCAAACCCTCTCAAGGTCCCTATCCCGGCGGGCGACCCCCTTTGGGCCAACCAGACCACCATGCCTGTCGGCCGCACCCTCAAGGACACCACGCGCTCGGCGTCGGACCCACGCCCAGCCACCTACACCAACCACGGTACGCACTGGTGGGATCTCCACCAGATCTACGGTACGACCGCTGAGGTCGCAAACCAGGTGCGCTCTCACGCGGGTGGTAAGCTCAACGTCGACGCCGCCACTGGTCTCCTGCCCCTCGGCCCTAACGGCGTCGAGATCACGGGATTTAGCGACAACTGGTGGACGGGGCTCTCGATTATGCACAACCTCTGGGTGCGCGAGCACAACAACGTCTGCGACATGCTCGCCGCCAACAACCCGTCCTGGGACGACGAGCACATCTTCCAGGTCGCTAGGCTCATCACAAGCGCTTTGAACGCCAAGATCCACACGGTCGAGTGGACGCCCGCGCTCCTCGGCAACGACTGGATGCGCCTCGGCATGCACGCGAACTGGTACGGCACCATCCCGCAGCAGTGGCAGAGTCTCGTCCCCTCCGCTCTGCGCAGCGACCTCCTCACGGGCATTGTCGGCTCGCCCCAGCAGTTCTTCAACGTCAACTTCACCCTCACAGAGGAGTTTATCTCCGTCTACCGCTTCCACTCCTTGCTCCCAGACGACCTCACGGTCCTTGACCACGCCACAAACAAGCCCACCAACAAGTACCCGCTCGAGAAGCTCACGTTCAAGAACCACGCCAACGTGGTGGCTGCCGAGAAGTTCGAGGATCTCGTCTACACGTTCGGCGCGTCCAACCCCGGCGCCCTCGTCCTCAACAACTTCCCCACCGCGCTCACGGCCCTCTCCAAGCCCGGCAGCCCCTTCACGCTCGACATCTCCACGATCGACCTGATCCGCGACCGCGAGCGCGGGGTGCCCCGCTACCGCAAGTTCCGTCAGCTCCTCGGCCTTTCCGTCCCCAACTCCTTCTCGGACATCTCCGACAACGCCGACACGGTCGCCGCGCTCACGGCCGCGTACGCGACCGTCGACGACGTGGACTTGCTGACCGGCACGCTCGCCGAGTCGCCGAGGCCGGAGGGCTACGCCTTCGGCGAGACGGCCTTCCAGCTGTTCGTGCTCATGGCCAGCAGGAGGCTGATGACGGACCGGTTCCTGACCCAGGACTTCAACGCGGGCACCTACACGCAGGCGGGCATGGACTGGATCCAGAACAGCAGCATGGCGGACGTGTTGTCGAGGGCGTTCCCGGAGCTGGCCGGCGCCGTCTCGAGCGTGAATAACGCGTTTAAGCCTTGGAAGTTTGGCGGCGCGGCGGTCCCGAGGGAGTGGGAAATTTTGATTAACTACTAGACTAGAGTTCATCTGCTAGATCTGTTGTCTTCCGGTTTTTTTTTTAACTAGCTTTGCGTGCGATCACGTCGTCTTCTTTTCTCCTTTCGCTGCTTATATGTCTTCCATTCCCCCTCTATACTAGAATCTCCTTTTTACTTTTCTCTTTTCACATTTTGACTTTCTGGTTGTTTGTGCGTTGTTGTGACGTTTACATGTAGATACATGCGAATATATTACATTGTCAGGTTGAAATTCCTTAATACCAGACGAATCCTGCTCTCCATTCCACCGACAAACGCACTGATCGCACTATCATTTGTGGTCAGGCGGTCTGTCCGCGTCTGACTTCCATGTCAACCCCATTCCTACTTTCTGGTTAGCCGTCTCTCTCCGTCCGTGTCCATGAGAACTCTCTATGGCGGGCAACCAACGACAAATGCAGACGCGTAAAGGGTCCAGTTCGACGACTCCGACATATCTTTCTTCGTCCTCCATCCACCATCCCCGCATTGTTCAGGCTCGACCGCCCCCGACTTCAACCTCACCGGTGATTTAGCCCGCGGGAGGTGGTCTGCGAAAGGAAACAGAGCTTGTTGGGAAGGTGTGGATTCGTGTCTACTCGTCTTCGTCTTAATTCGCGGCCTTGGCGAATACTCTCCTCCTGCCATCCCGACCACCGATCCTCTCCATCCCACTCCAGCATGTCGGGGTACTCGCCGCTGAACACGGGCGACCAGCAGGGCCAGCGTCAGCAGTACGGCGTGCCGTATCAGCCCTACCAGGCGGGTCAGGGCCAGCAGTTCCCCGGCCCGCCGCCCGGTCCTGCGCCGACAGGATTTAACCCCTCCCAGCCCTACGTCCCGCAAGGTAACGATCTGCTTCGTCGCGCTGGATGATTTGTTCCTGGGGATCTGTGTACTGGGATGCGATCTGACTCTTTGTCCCGCCTACGCAGGCCAACCGCAGCACTATGGTGCTCCGCAGCAGGGCCAGCAGCAGCCGACATATCAGTATCAGAACCCGCAGCAGATCAGGCCGGCCCAGGGTGGTAACGGGAGCTCTTTCGCGCCGTCGTCGCAGTATTCGTCGTCCTCCACCGCGAATGATCCGTATGGCTACAACCAGAGGCAGCAGCAGCAACAGCAGCAGGCGAGGATGCACCGGGGTACCACGACGCTGCGCCGGACGCAGCCGACAAAGATGGTGCAGAAGGAGATTGAGCTGACCGCAGCGGGTAACTTCATCCTGGTATGTCGATCGGCTCTCGTTACTCAAAAATGATCCGTTACCTAACCGCAACTCAACAGGACGTGCCGGTCGCGAGAAGCTTGCTGAAAGATGTACCCTACACTAAGGATCCCGAATTCACTCACCTCCGATACACCGCCGTTACGTGCGACGCCAACGAATACCCCCAGAAGTACCAGCTGAGGGCGAAGGAGATGGGCCGCAGGATCAGGATGGCCGTCGTCGTGACTATGTGAGTTTGCGATTTCTGTCTTCGTTTTTTGAGACAAGGGCCGTTAACGCGTTCCTTCACAGGTACAATGAAGACGACGTCCTCTTCGGCAAGTCTTTTACCGCCATCATGAAGAACATCGCGTACCTTTGCTCCGGTCGCTGCGCCGGCTGGGACAAGGACGGCTGGAAGGATATCCTCGTCTGCATCGTCTCGGATGGGCGTGCGAAAGTCAACCCGCTCACCCTCAACGTTCTCGGCGTGATGGGCTGCTACGCGGACGGGCTTGCCAAGGCTTCCGTTAACGGCCAAGACGTCAAGGCCCACATCTTCGAGTTTACGAACCAAATCACCGTGCGTCGCGACCTCTCAATCCGCCGGCCGGGTGACGAGGCAAAGGACGGCTTGACGCTCGTGCCGTGCCAGACCGTCTTCCTGTTGAAGGAGAAGAACGCTAAGAAGATCAACTCGCATCGTTGGTTCTTCAATGCGGTCTGCAACCAGATTGTGCCGGACGTCTGCGTACTCATCGACGTCGGAACGAAGCCTACTAAGGAGTCCTTCTTCCACTTGTACCGCGCCTTTGAGAGGAACCCAAACGTCGCAGGCGCTTGCGGAGAGATCGCGGCCGAGCTTGGGCCCATGTGGAAGAACCTCCTGAATCCGATTGTCGCCGTCCAGAACTTCGAGTACAAGATGTCTAACATTCTCGACAAGCCCCTCGAGTCGTCGTTTGGCTACATCAGCGTGCTGCCCGGCGCGTTCTCGGCCTATCGGTTTACGGCTCTTCAGGGCGAGCCCTTAAAATGTTACTTCAAGGGCGAGAACCCGCACGGGAAGGACGTCAAGGAGGCGAACATGTACCTCGCCGAGGATCGTATCCTGTGCTTCGAGCTCGTCGTTAAGTCAGACTCGCAAAACATCCTCAAGTACGTCAAGAGTGCCAGGGCTGAGACGGACGTACCGGACACACTTCACGACTTGATTAAGCAAAGGCGTCGGTGGCTCAACGGCTCGTTCTTCGCGTCCGTTCACGCGACCATGAACTGGCAGCGGATCTTCCGGTCGGGACACACGGGCGGCATGAAGTGGCTCCTGCTCATGGAGTTTATCTACAACGCAGTCAATTTGTTGTTCAGGTACGGTTTCTCTGTCTCGGCATATAATTTGCAAATTTGACTCAAATGGATGATGCAGTTGGTTCAACTTGGGCAATTTTTTCTTGGCCTTCTATTTCCTGTTCAACGTTTCGTCCAACGCGAACGGGTTTGAGTGCGGGCTTGCATCCCTTGACACTCAAACCGGCGATCCATTTTACCCGCACGGCGCCCAAGTCTTCGACGTCCTCAAGACGACGTACCTCTTCGCTGTCGTAACTATGTTCATCGCCTCTCTCGGTACTTGATTTTTTCCCAACTTCATACTTTTGTCGTGGACGTTGCTATCGACGATGTTGTAGCTAACCGAAAATTTTTACAAATAGGCAACAGACCGGAGGGTTCTAAGATCCTTTACACCTCCATCGCGATCCTATTCGGCCTGCTCATGTTTATGATGTTGTTCATGGGCGCGTGGACGATTAAGCTCTCAATTCAGGAGTACAACGCCGCGACCGACAACTCTCTCAAGGGCTTCTTCCATTACGTTTTCAACAACCAGACGTTCAGGGACATGGTCATCTCCACGCTGGCGACGTACGGGCTGTACCTAATCTCGAGCATCATGCACCTGGAGCCGTGGCACGTTTTTACGTGCATGATCCAGTACCTGTTCATGCTGCCGTCGTTCATCAACATTCTTATGGTTTACTCTTGTGAGTTTTCTTACCTGCGCTTCTTGTCACGTCCAAACTCTTATTTATTGCTTAGTCTGCAACCTCCACGACGTCTCGTGGGGCACCAAAGGAATTGACTCGGCCGGCGATCTAAACGGCGTGACGACTAAGACGAACAAGGACGGCACGAAGGTGGCCGTCGTCGAGGTACCGTCCGATGAGGGCGACGTCGACGCCGAGTGGGAGGGTTTGTCGAAGGAGCTTATGAAGCAGAAGGCCGGGCTTAAGGAGAGGCGGGAGGATCAGAAGACGGATTTAAAGACAGAGGAGGACGACTTCTTCAAGCAGTTCAGAACGAACACGCTCATGCTATGGCTGCTTACGAACGGGATCCTCGTGTACGTTTTTACGTCGCCCGCTGTCGTGAAGGCGATATTCCCTGTTACGACAAGCCATCAGTCAGTGAACCCTTACTTGGTGAGAATTAGTTGGATGGAGAAATTTGTTGACGGGATTTTTTACCGACTTGTCTGGAATTGTAGACGTTCTTGTTTTGGTCGGTCGCCTGCTTGTCGCTTATCCGCTTCTTGGCGTCGACGATCTATTTGTTCAAGTGGTGGGGCGAGGGCCTCGCAGGTCAGTATTTTTGGCGATTGTTATCGTTTATCACTTGCATTGTGCTCATGTGCTCCCTTTGTGGTAGATGCCGGCAAGAGAAACCCGGTCGCGTCCGTCAGCAAGAACATATCGAGGGCGGCCGAGAGCGTAGCCTGAGATCTCTGAACTCCTATGTTACGCCGTCCCGTTGATGACTTGTCATGTAACTCCTTTTTCCTTGTTTTTTCGGTTCAGTTGACTTTCTTTTACTATCGATATAAAGTGTGTGCGTGGATTCATTATTGATCAATTGTGTGTTTATCAACCAATTTTGTTGTCATGAAGTGGGCTTATTCGTATTGGGCTGCCTGTGGATTACAGATCTTACGTGTGCTTCTCTATATTCTGTCTCTCGGACACTTTGTAAAGGAATTTTGATTTCACCACCTGTCTTCGTTGACTTTTCTTTTGCATAATAAACTCCACGCCTTGCAATCTAGCTTATATGGCCATGATGTATCGCCAAATTTTATTTCCCAACAATCCGCCCACCGCCACTGCCAGATTGCCGAAGCTAAATCGAGATGTTGAATGATAGCTTGCAGTTTCTTGGCTTCCATGCTTCGCCTGTGTTCCTCCTTTCTTCCCTAAAATGAAGTCAGAGCGGCATCCCTCCAGATTTAATTTATGTGGTTGCAGCTCGGATTGTAGGAAGAACTCAACGAACAATGTACTTCAAATCACTTGTTTTGCACAGCGTCTTCGCCGGCGGCCCTACCAGCCGGTCTGGCGAGACGGCAAAAGAAGGGCCGTGCGAAAGTATTACGACAGCGTCATATCAGAAAGGGACTTGAGTACCCCGTAGCAACAATCCAACAGCCTCTTTTTCGAAATAAGGACACAGCAACAATCCGTCCAGCAACGATGTGGTCTCCAGCACCACAAATACCATGTACTAGACGTCCGGGTGCCGACTTGAAGACGACAGCAAGAATAGGGAGGCTCTCCCCAAGGTCTCCGTCTTGATGCGGACCATCACAGAAATGCGGCAGGCAGCTGGTGTAATCGAATTCAGAAATCAGTTGTCCAAACAGACTGCAGCAGGAGCAATCTGCAGCCGATGTAGTCGACGACCACAGCTCCATTTTCCAATGCAAAGAGAAAGAGCGAGTAGCCGAGCGTGGTAGATAGGTCGTTCAAATGCTTCGCCGGCGACTTCACATGGCCTTCGTTTGCATCACACTTAATACCAGGGGGATAAAAAACCTTCCCAGCCCAGCCACTGCACGACTCTGTAGAGTGGATAGGCAATCACAGTTTCGACGGGCGCAAAGGCCGGGAATTTACACTCGCGGCCCTCGAGCTCGGCTTCCTCTGCGACCTTCCCCTCCCGCGTGGCGACCTTCATCAGCATGAGCCGCGTGGCGGTGATGGACTGTGCTAAAATTCGAATATGAGCATTCGATGCAATAAACAAGCAAGCATTCATACGCCTCCTTGCTGTCGCGGCTGTTACCATAAGAACCTTTGTCATCTCCTAGTAGCCAATTCCACGCGACATGCCTGTCGTCCCTTATCCTCCTTTCCTCCTTCCGCGTTATCGCGTCCCCTTGATAATCGTCCGGGTCGCTCTCGAGCTCGCATTCGGGGTCCTCCTCCGTGACGTGAACGCGCCCGTACTGGAGCTCGTGCTGCCTGTCCCGGCATTTCCCCGTTCGCGTCGTGTGCGACGAGCGGAGATCCGTGGCGCTGCGGTTGTGGATGGTGGAGAGGGAGGGCTTGACGCGGCGGCCGGTCTGTGGTCGTGGTATGGGTGTGTACCCGGCGGGTTCCCTTCGCCCCCTTCTTTCACGCGGCGGAGATTGGTTGCGAAGGCCGGAGGAAGGCAGGGACGGGCCCGATCACGATGCGTCGGGACGGAGCTGGTTGGAAAGCGGGGCCCGGGTTGTGATCGACGACTTCGACCACGTCGTCGTATATGACGACCACCTCCCCGCTGCAGACAACGGGCGTCGTTCTTCATCTCCTTCCCGTCGTCGTCATCGTCGTCGTCGTCGTCGACTATATATATCGGGCAAGGGGCAGCCCGGATAGCTTCACCTGCGGCGGAGAAGGGGCGGTGGGGCGGTGGCCGAGGTGGCGCTCCAGGAGCACCAGGGTCTTGATGATGGTGCTGTCGGATGCCGAGTTCCCACACAAAGAGATGGATTGGAGCCGGAAGCCGGTCAGGGATCCGAAGATTGGAGGGAGCCCTCACCTATGAACATATTGGACCCATCGGCCCGAGTCTGGACGAGCTGGTCCAAAATATTCAAGGACGTCAACTTCCCAACATCAGTGCACTTTCATCTTGAGGGCTTCATTTCATTCATCCATTCAAATATTGTCCCGCAGCATGTTTTGGCGGAATTGGCTGAAAGCCTGGATGCCAAGAGAGGTTGAGGATTACGTGGAATTGGAACGGACGACGATATTCGATATGATTGAATAGCTCATCTCATTAATGCAAATGGTGAAGTACACACGGATGCGTCATTGTTACGGTCAGCCCCTCCTCCGATGAAATCGTCCTAAGGTAAATGCATATTTATATACCGCACAGGGGGATCGCTCTTCGCCCCAACGATCGCACGCTGGCGCCAATTGATCTGCTCGCGCTTCCCCTGCACGAACCTATCCCAGTGGTCCCATTCCTTGGAAGCGCACTCGGGCTGCACGACGATCACCTCACACCCGGTCACGCCGGCGGACGTCAGGGCCCTCCCCAAAGCTTTCCCCGGGCACGCGAAGCCCGGCCCGTCCGCGGCCGCGCCATGCTTGTGACCTTGGGCGTCACGGTCTCCCGCGACGGCCACCGCGTCTGGGCCGCACCTCGGCGGCGAGCCGCGCGATCCGCTCCTGGTGCGACGACCTCGCCGGGTGCGCCATCATGTGGCCAAGGTGGTGGAGCGGCCCGCCGTGGTGGTGCTCGGGGAGGAGCGGGCGCGCGTGGAGGGCGCCCGCGGGTGCGTGGGCGGACTCCTCGACGATGTGGACGAGCGATTGGAGGCGGGGGGCGGTCTGCAACACGGGAGGGCGGTCGTGGTCCCAGGCCGCTAAAGAGGGAGAGGCCGCCGACGTCCACGAGCCGGGGTTTGCTGCCGCCGGGGC
>JADGJL010001035.1:0-10806 GCA_027600665.1 Irineochytrium annulatum | reverse complement strand
GGGATGGTGTCAGGGGACGGGAGAGGGTCGGGCGCGGGATGGGGGATGTGGAACGAGAGATGGAGAATGGGGAGGTGACGGGATGGACTGACAGCGGAGCCGCGGTCGGGCTCGTCGGTCTTGATCCCGCAAAAGGGTTGGCCGCAGCAACGGGGCTCGTCGGCCTTGATCCCGAGGGAGGTGCGAACTCAACTGGGACTGGACTAGTTGGTCGTGAGCCCAGCTGTGGCGCCGTTCCGTCCACCCTATACCTCGGCAGGGCTCGTTCCCCCACGCCCACGGGCGTCATGGGTCTCGAGGGGATTGCTGTTGGCGCGAGGAGGCTCGTCGTTGATGTCGGCGTCGCGAAGGGTGACGGCTGTGGCGCCAGGCGGGATGCAACAGGAGTGGTGGTGGCGGTGTCGGGGATGATGAGTGCCGGCGGGGATGGACGGCGGGATGGACGACGCGTCGGCTGGAGAGAGAGTCTTAGAACGGTAGATGGGTCGCAGGCCAAGAAACATACCTTCTCCACACTGATGATAACACCACCATCCATCGCGGCGTCTAACGCCTCTTTATCCCTCGCCCTCCTTCTTAGTATGTGCGCGAGATACAACCCGCCCAGTATCAAACTAAGCAGGATTGGGAGGAGGATGTACAGCGGGCTCGGCAGGCCTCCACCACCTCCTCCCCCGGAACTAGCCGCTGCTGCTCCCGTTGTCGTCGTTATAGCCGTCTCAGATGACTGCAGCATAGTTGTCGACATGAAGGAGGAGGTCGTCGAAGACACGCTGACTGTAAGCGTCCTTGAAAATGCAGAGGAAGTGGTGGCCGTGGTCGTGGCGTGCACATGCGTCGATGTTATATCGGTCGATATTGTCTTCCGGGTAGTTCGCGACATCGACGCCGTCGTCCGCCTCGTCTCTGACGCTGTCGTGCTGGTCGTCTCCGCCTGCGTGCTCGATGCCGATGCCGCGCTCTGAATCGTGACGAACCGCGTCTCCGTCAAAGTCAGCGTCGTTGTGAGGACGTCCATTGTGGCGGGGACGGCGGTAGTGACGGTGGTCGTGGACGCCAGCTTGAGGGCAGGCTATGATGGAGGGCTGACGCGCGATGCGATGATGGGGGAGTGGAAGCAAGTTTGAGACGGGTTTGAGGGCGGCGAGGGCGGATAGGGCGGAAAGCGAGACATGCCGTCGCATCCCTTCGACCCTGCCCGGCTTTACTGTTGCTTATCCACCTTTCATATGCTTTCTGCTATTTCCTGTGTATATCAGCTACAGTTATGGCAACTACCGCCATCCCATTTATCCTGAAGTCCGGTTCTCCTCGACTTCGTTGCTCAGCCCTTAGATTGGAGTAGATTTGAAATGGCAGCGTTACTGTTGCGAACTCCAGAAGCGCTGTAGTTGTCTTATGGACTCTTTTCACAGCGTGGTGTTTCTGAGCTTCGAACTTATCCTACATCGCTTTGATGTTGTAGTCGACTTTTTCAAAGCTCTTCCGACCATTGAAGCCACAACCCGTAGTGGGCGGATGAGGGGGAGGTCAAGCCGGCACAAGGACAACACCGAGGAAGTTGGTAAATCTGACCGTTGACTCAGCGGCCTGTCCCGAGCTGGACAACGTAATTAAGGTGCTGTCGATGATGCTACTTATCAAATGTTCAATGATGTGGCGCTCTTGCGCAAGAGATAGCCAGTGGTCAACACATCAACGAGAGCCAAAAGAAAATATGAGATCAAAATTCCATTGTAATCAAAAAATAGGGATCGTCGATTATGTTTTTCTACGCATGCTAATTGAGCTAAGATAATATAAAATTCCAAGGGAAATCTACTTGTATGATAAGGCAAAAAGACTGTTGCCAAAAAAGAGAAAGGGTTCTCGTGGGTAACACCAATACCCTCCATACATGATATCCTCCCTCATAAAGGGAGTCCCGCTCCCGTACCAGCACATCGGCGGCTGTCTGCCCTACGGCTACGGCTGCCTCTTACTTTTACACCTCCCTGTCATCCCTACAATCATCACCCTCCTCCGCATGCCCTCGCTCTTCCTCCTCCTCATCCAGAGTCCCCTCCGTCCTCACCGTGTAAACGGTATATCTGGTCCCCACTGAATAAAGGCTCCCATACTTCCTTCTCCGCTCCTCCTCACGCCCTCTCCTCCCCATCGATCCCTTCCCTTCATCGCCGCCGACGGCGTAGAGGTCAAGGACGTCGGATTCGGAAGTGGAGAGGACTGTCAGGCGCGGGTTAGCCGGGGCGGGGGCGACGAAAGCAGCAGCGGAAAAAGGGGACGAGGAAAGGGGCGAAGTGGAGGGCAGGGATGTCGGGGGGTGTGGGAGGGGTGTGGCCTGACGCGGGGACGTTGTTAAGTAGGCGGGGAGGAATGGTTGGCTTGGCGTGGGCGTGGGGCTCATCGTGGGAGTCGGTGTGGGCGTCGGGCTCGCGGTCGCAAACAGCTCCCGGCTCTCTATCTCACGGGGCTTGCGCGAGTGCGCGAACGGGCTCGGCGCCTCAGCGTCCAATTTCCTGCGGCGACGTAACGACTGGGCGCGGAACACCAGCAGCGCGAGCAGCGCCACCAGGACCCCGGATGTGAGGGTCAGGAGGGCGATCAAGGCCGGCTGGGAAATTGCCGGTCCTGCGCTGGTGACGGCTTGATCCGTCGCGGTCGTCGTTGCGGCTCCCGTCGTTGATGCGCTCGCGATTGCGTCCGATGTCAGGGATGGGAACGATCCTGTCTGGGAGGCGATCACCGGAGCGGCGGTGACGAACAGCGTCCGAGTCGCCGTCGTCTGGCTCGTGGATCGAAGGGAACTGCTCGTAATCGTGTTAGAGCTGGTGCTCGAGGTGGGAGCCGTCGTCGGCGTGGACGCGGGCGGCAGTGACACCGTGACGGTCACCGTAACTGGTGGTGGTGGCGGCGGCTGGGACGGCGATGAGGTTGATGTTGGGGGCGGGGACGCCTGTGACGTTGAGGACATGGTCGATGTAGTCGACGTGGACGAAGTTGATGAGGCTATTGTGAGGAGTTGATCAAGTAGCAGAGAGAGGCTGGATGGGGACGATGACGGGATGTGACGTTGTTGAGCGCGATGATGCGGTGAGGTGACGGAAGAGGCAGAGCTAATGCAAAATTGACGTCGTTGAAACTCAGTACTCTGGAGATACACAAGACTGTGAGACGGAGATGAGGCGGGCGCCACCAGGGGCCACCGCCGATGGAGCACGATGGTGGGGTCTCGCAGGGCCAACGTGATGCCCGTAGATCTGCACACGTCCCTCGCTTATGTAAATCCCTTGCACGTAAGGACAGCGGGTCTCGTCTGTGCAAAGTTCGAACAAGAAGCAGGGAGCTGGAGCGCTTGCCAGCGGACCGTTTAGGCTCATCGGGCCCTTTCTTTCGATATTACCAGAAGGTTACGAGAAGGATGGACACGCACGTGAGCAATGAAGAACCTGCAGAAATATTATCCGTCTCTGTTTATCGCGTGATGTTCACACGATGGTTCATCACGTTCTGGCTTGTGTGGGAACCTTCACACTTTTATGCTTTACAAAAATGGATTTGCAAGAGCTGCATCCACTGCTATTCTTTGTTTTAATCCGGAAAAAAGTTCCACTGAAACTGTCACGACATATGGAAAACAATACCCAGCAAGCCAGAAACTAGGGACCAGGAACGCAGCAGCAACAAGCAAAATTCCGCGTCGGGGAATCGAACCCCGGCCACCGCTGAACGCTCGAAGCTGAGAGAGCGGGATCATAACCACTAGACTAACGCGGATTGATGCCATTCTCGCCAATTTTGTCGTACTTAATGTCGTCATGCACAAGGTACAAAAGCTCATCTCAACTCTCAACAAGTGCAACGACATACTGCTATGACGAAGTTATTCTAGAGTAGGACTAAGATAGCTGTAAATGTATGCAATACCTATGCCTCCGCACTGTCATCTTGTCACATCTTGCCTACTGCTTGATACCCACGCTGGCCTTAAATTGTGGCTGGACAGTGATGACCGTTCAAGGCCATGTTGCTGCAGTGCACTAGTTGAAAAGGTCAACATCATATTTCTCTATTTCTCTAAATATTGTAATGGTACCTTGAGATGACAGTTTTCCCTTCACATATGGTGCGAAGAAGCAGTCATCGGTGTATCCATAAAAATAGCCTGCATATAGTCTATTTTGCTAATTACTGGCGACCAGCGCCTATACTACTTAATGCCAAGATATTGCTACCAGCCTACATCCAATAAAGATACAAAGTCGAAGAATGAATTATGTGTACAACCAAATTCGAGAGAGAAAGAAGAGAGGTGACCTCCCCACTACGTTCTACAATAACTCCCTTGACATCTATCCCCCTCCCCCTTCCAGTCGCCTTATCGTAAGTCGCCTTTTTCATTCTCTAATTCTGTAATGCCTGGCTGCTCTCTCCTCCTCCCCCTACACCCTCGTCCGCCATGCCTCCTCAGCGCGTCGCTCCTCGGGAACACCTTTCCACAGTCTTTGCACCCGAACCTGCCCTTCCCCGATCCGCCTTCCGCGTCCCCTGCCCCACTCCCCAATCCATGGACGCTCCGTCGATGCCTGGCGAGATCATGCCGTCTCCTGAACCTCGTCCCGCACCCGGTAACATCGCACAGATGGTCGGCGGCGGCATGGCACCGCATGTGCGACCGGAGGGCATGAGGCGTGAGGAGGAGGCGCGGGCAGGTTGGATGGGGGCAAGGGATTGTTGAGGCGGCGGCGGTTGGCGACGGGAATACAAGCGTGGAAGGAAGGTGCCGAGTTGAGGAGGGGCGGGATAGAGAAGCCGAGCGCGGGGGTGACTCTAACGAGAGTGAAGGAGATGGAGGAGGCGTCGCGACGGGGACGGGGCACGGGTTCAGGAGGGCCGCGATGGCGATCTTGGATTGGGTCGCGGTCGCAGGCGTGGAGGGAGAAGGCGTCCGCAGCATCGTGTTCCACGCGGGGGGCATCTCGGATCGGGAAGAAGGGGATGCAAAGGGTGGCGACAAGGGCGGGGATGGACCGCGGTCTTGCGAGTGGAGGAGGTGCGCGATGGCGTTCATCGTCGGAGGAGGATGCAGCGCGTGGCCGGACGAGGGGTGTGGGCGCCTCTTTATCGCAGCCTCTTCCAACTGCTCCGCTCACCAAGCCCGTGTCTCGGCACGCCCTGTCAGTTAACATCCAGCAGCAAACGCCATGGACAGCGTCAGGGGTCGCGCCTCTGCACTCGTCGGAGGTGAGAAACGCGTCCCTGACCTCCTGAACATCCTGCGTATCACTCCATTGGCTGGTTGGGGCTGCGATTGGTTCGTGGGGGATAAGAGGTCTATTTGGTGAGTCGGATTGGCCCAGAAGGCTTCACGGTGGGAGCGGCTAGTTGCGTGAAAAATGTGGGACGACAGTTGGTCGCCTCATTCGTCTTAGCCGCCCACGACATGGCCATCGGCACCAACCCATTGAAAGGCAGTCTGAGAACCGAGCGTCGTTGGTCGCGTGGAAGGGGCCGTTGCCATGACCGAGCCTCCGCAAGGGCCAACCAGTGGGTCTGTCCTGCGGCGTGACGTCCCTTGGCATTACGGGCCATCCTCCGCGTTGCCATGACCGCGCTTCGTCGCGTGTTCCGATGGTCTGGGATCTAACGAATTTGTAAAGCAAGGCGCCACTGACGGTGATGAAGAGCATGGCAGAGCAAACAGGCAAAATGCGGTCATGTCCTCGTCGGAAGTTTGACTCCATCGGCGTTCCAAATCTTCCACTTCCACAACAGAAGCCCATAGCTAGACCCAGAAGGCCACTTTGGCGGCAGCGGGACAGTGACGGGACATGGGCCCTATATCGCGGCAATGTTAGCTACCATGTCGAAGTCGAACTTCCTCGCGGCCGACGCTATCGCCGTCGGAGTTGCCATGCACGCAGAAACCAAGTAATAGGACATCAAGAATATTCTGTTTATTGGTTGGCTCTATAGAAACGGAGAGAATTGCAAAGGAGCCATGCAAGTGTTGAGTGAGGGGAAGAAACTCGAGATGTACCAGCTTGAACCAAAGAAAATGTAACATTGTAAAGAAAAGAGAACGACATCATATATCAAAAAGAAGTAAAAACAGAAACGGCACAGCACAGCTAAGAAGCGTGAACAGTTTCTAACCCGAGAAAACGCCAACGACGGCCTTAAGCTTGACCATCATATCGCCGGTGCTCAGCAGCGTAACGGGCTTGGCGGGCTTGGTCCACCCCTCCTCGATGGGGAGCCTCTCCTCCAGGAAGAAGGGCTTGATGTACTTGATTGGTACGTTGCCGTCCGCGTCGCCGAGCACCTGGATGAAGAGCGCGGCCTCGGACCACGCGAAGCCCTCCTGCCCCAAGCCGAACTTGAACTCCGGGTTGGTGGCCTTGGAGTCGTTGTAGCGGGCGACGCGGTAGTGGGCCACGTCCGCGATGGTCAAGACCTTGCCGTCGGTCGATGCCGCGATGAGTTGATCAATGAGCCACTCGTTCGGGTGGTGGTTGTCGCCGAAGAAGTTGTCGAGGCGCGTGAGGGATGCGTCGTGCTCGATGATCTTTGGAGGGGAACAACAAACACAACGTTAGGTCAATGAACTCCCGGTCTGCAATTCGTAAACAAAACACTCACATCGTGGTGCGACAAGTCGCTGATGTCGATGATCGCAGTCCCGTTAGGGAGCTTCTCATCCGGCCTCAGCATACCCAAGGGCGCGAACAGGCTCTTGATGTGGAAAGCCGGGCTCGCCAGCAAGCCGACGAAGCTCCTGTCGACGTTGAGGATCTGCGACAGGGAGTCCTGGACGACCTCCTGCGTGATGTTTGCGCCGTTGCGGGGGAAGTAGCCGTGGTTGGCCGCGATGTTCCACGCGGGGCAGGGGCCGCGGAGGTCGGAGTCGGAGGCGGGCTGGAAGGCGCCAACGGCCGGGGCATCGCGACGGCGGAGGGCGTGGCCGGGGAAGGCGGAGGCCGAGGAGGCGAGGAGGACGGTCGCGAGGGTGATGGGGAGCATGGTAGTGGGATATGGGTTGGATGATCGGGGTGGTGTGTGGAAGACGCGACACGGCCGTTTATTATAGGTGCTTGATTTTGGTGTGCCAGATCAGTTGAGTAAAGGTGAAAAAAAGTAAGGAAAAGCAGCGCGGCACCACGACGGCAGCATGACAGCATGTCACGGATGTATGACGGGGATGTTACTTTCGCGCATTCCGCGCATTTCGCGCAGTGAATTTTTTTGCGTTTGCTCCTCCTACAGGGAGGGTTTCATGCTCATCCTGCTCCTTGCGCCCCGAACCTCCATCACCACCACCCCCTCAACACCCCTGCCGACGAGCTGATGACGTCCGGCCGCGTACGTTCCGAAGCGGCGGCCTGAGCCGGATCGCTAAAATTCACATTGCAGGCTGGTCCAAGACGTAGACACACTCGCCGCTGAACCTGGTGAAGAAGTGACGTGCGTTCAATTTTGCCCTCATCCAGACACATTCCAGACACATTTTCAGCCCTTGATTTCATTTTTATCATCTTTGCGCAAAGCCTACAAACAACTCGTCATCCGGCCGTGGACCGTGGTTACCTACTTCATATAAGAAGGGCTCCCGGCCGGCTTCCGGTCCCGCACCTTGTTCACCTGCTCGACACCTGCTCCTACATCATTATGGTCGCTGTCCACATCATCGCAGCGAGGGCCTTGGAGCTCCCGTGGATCCCCGTATGGAGATGGTGGCAGATGGGCTTCGTGGGCGCTGTCGGCTTCCTCGCATTGGATCGCACTCATCTGTAAGCATTTTGCAATCTACGTTGAACGGGGAACCGTCTTGACTGGAAGAATTCTCGCGTTATCCTGATTTACCACTCTTACTCGCAAACATTTCCGTGCTAACCCTCCATCCCGATCAGCCTCGCCCACAACCTCTTTGACACGACCACCAATGCCGAGTATATTGCCATGGGCAAGTCCTGCGAGGGCGTGCAGACCCAGTACCGACAAATCGACGGCACCTGCACCGACCTGCAGAACCCGGCCATGGGTTCTTTGGGCATGAGGTTCGGGAGGAATGTGCCGCTCGCGGCGACCTTCACGCCCAGCGACGAGACGATCTTGAGCCCGAACCCGAGGGTCGTTGCGGAGGCTCTTTTGCACCGGAAAAACGGCTTCATCCCCGCGACGACCATTAACATGTTGGCTGGTGTGTATTCTTACCTTCGTTACTTACGGGGTTGAAGTGCTAACTCATTTTTCGCATCAGCTGCCCACATCCAGTTCAACACCCACGACTGGTTTACACACGGCACCACTACCGACAACTCAAAGCCCTTCATGGTCCCCATCCCCGAGGGGGACCCGCTTTGGGCCAACCAGACCGTTATGCCCGTCGGCCGTACCTTGAAGGACACCACCCGCTCGCCTTCCGACCCGCGCCCGGCCACCTACACGAACTACGGTACTCACTGGTGGGACCTCCACCAGATTTACGGGACCACGGCCGAGGTTCAGAACCAGGTCCGCTCCCACACCGGCGGAAAGCTGAACGTCGACGCCGCCACGGGTCTCCTCCCCCTCGGCCCCAACGGCATCGAGATCACCGGCTTCAACGATAACTGGTGGACGGGCCTCTCGATCATGCACAACCTGTGGGTCCGCGAGCACAACCATATCTGCGAGATGCTCGCCATCAAC
Source organism: Irineochytrium annulatum (assembly GCA_027600665.1). Classification (NCBI taxonomy): domain Eukaryota; kingdom Fungi; phylum Chytridiomycota; class Chytridiomycetes; order Chytridiales; family Chytridiaceae; genus Irineochytrium; species Irineochytrium annulatum. The sequence continues at coordinate 2,115 of JADGJL010001035.1, read as the reverse complement.
AACCCGACCTGGGACGACGAGCACATCTTCCAGGTGGCCCGCCTCATCAACTCCGCGCTCCAGGCCAAGATCCACACCGTTGAGTGGACTCCCGCCCTCCTGGGCAACGACTGGCTTCGCCTTGCCATGCACAGCAACTGGTATGGCACCCTCCCCAAGGCCTGGCAGTCGTCCGTCCCCGCCGGCCTCCACAACGAGTACCTCACGGGCATCGTCGGCATGGCCAAACCCGACTTCGCAAACGTCAACTTCACCCTCACGGAGGAGTTCGTCTCCGTCTACCGCTTCCACTCCCTCCTCCCCGACGACCTCACGGTCCTCTCCCACGAGACCAACAAGCCCACGTCGTCGTACCCTCTCGAGAAGCTCACGTTCCGCAACCACGCCAACGTCCTCGCGGCCGAGAAGTTCGACGATCTCGTCTACACCTTCGGCTCCACCAACCCCGGCGCCCTCGTCCTCAACAACTTCCCGACCGCCCTCACGTCCCTCTCCAAGCCCGGCATGCCCTTCAAGCTCGACATCTCCACCATCGACCTGATCCGCGACCGCGAGCGCGGCGTGCCCCGCTACAGGAAGTTCCGCCAGCTCCTCGGCCTCACCGTGCCCAAATCCTTCTCGGAGGTTTCCGACAACCCGGAGACGGTCGCGGCCCTCAAGGCCGCCTACGCGAGCATCGACGACCTCGACCTGATGACCGGCACGCTCGCCGAGTCGCCGAGACCCGAGGGCTACGCCTTTGGCGAGACCGCCTTCCAGCTCTTCGTGCTCATGGCCTCGAGGAGGCTGATGACGGACAGGTTTCTGACGACCGACTACACGGCCGCGACTTACACCCAGGCCGGCCTCGACTGGATCGCCAAGAGCTCGATGGCGGATGTGCTCGGAAGGGCGTTCCCGGAGCTGGCCGGCGCCGTCGCGAGCGTGGACAACGCGTTCAAGCCGTGGAAGTTTGGCGGGCCGCCTGTCCCGAGGGAGTGGTCGATTCTGGGCGACTTTTAAACACTGACCTTCTTTTTTGGTCTTACATCTTACATGTTACATTTTTTATGCATTTGGGGTTTTCTTACATTTCTCCATCGCACATCGCTGACGTTCATCCCTTCTTCTCGTTTACAAGTTGTTTTTTTTGTTCCATTTTCCCATGGTTTATGCATTGCATCCCTTTTTACACCTAAACTAGACTTTCCGTGCATTACAGTCTAACAGCTATTTTCTTGTTTACTAAACCGCCATCCATTGTGGCATGGCTTATCTCGTTTTTCATACATGACAAATAGCAATACATGTACAATGCTAGCTAATATTCTCTTTATCTCTTGTGAGTCTATAATACAAATTCCGTGCAAGCTTACAAGAGTGTTGCTGAGGACGAGAATGCCCCGCCTACTAACGCAAGAATCAAAAGGATGGAGGGAAACCGCTCAGAGTGCGGCAAACGGTCCCCAGCGCAGATGAGCTTCTCTAAGCGCCTGAGCTGGCGGTGAGGGAGGTTCTCTCTTGCCAGGATCCTCAAGTTTGTCAACAGATCTTCATTCACCATGCAAATTATGTATTTTTAAGCATATAGACCAAGCAAAGGAGTCGGACCATGGATAAACAGTATTATCAAGCCGAGATTAGGCGAACCCAGCAAAAAGCGGAGAGAAAAATAGCAAGAACGCGTCACTTCCAGAAATTGAACCCTAAAAACAGAAAAGGAATAACCTGGCCGGCAGACGGCCTGAGCAGCAACGAACAACAACGCTGCTCACCGACCCACTATAAGTCTCACTCCTTCTTCCCCCCTCCACCGCAGCACCCAACCTCGTGCGCCTTCCTCTCGTACACCCTGTAAAACTTCTTCCCGCACCCAACCTTCCCGCACACCTCCTTCCTCTGCCTCCCGGCAAAGTGCTTCATCAGGTGCCCCTTGACGTTGTGCCTCCTCTTGCTCGGCGGCAGGGCGCACCTCTCAAACGGGCAGCAGAAGCGCTTGTCGGCCCCCGTGCCCGTCTGGGTGATCAGGGGCTCGTACAGGGCCACGAAGGCCGCCTCGTCGGAGATGGTGGCCGCCGCGTCCGAGGAGAGGAGGGGGGTCGAGGAGGGCGTCGGGGGCGCCACGAGCGGCAGGCC
>JADGJL010001034.1:0-10812 GCA_027600665.1 Irineochytrium annulatum | reverse complement strand
CCCGTTCCGAGTTGCCGGATCGGTCGCAGGACCTCTGGTCCGACCAACCGGCGCCCGACGGAACGGCGCCGGTTCAGAAGTGTTCCCGTACCGATAACAGTCAGAACGGTATCGGTAAGACCGTTGTTCCGATTCGGGATTGCAAAACCGGACCGAAACCGTACCGTTCCGTACCGTTGCGGACACTAGGGCAGAGCCACACGAGCTTCGCGGCTGCCCGATGTCGAGTTGGACCTATTCGATCCCGAGCCTCCATATGCCAGCTATCCCAACGCCCCGCCACTTTGTTTGAAGCCCGTCTGGGCCTCGTATGCGGGGATTGAGCTGGGTGATAGCCGAGACAGTTGACAACAGGTCCCTCAGTCCGGGCAGGCGCGTTGGAGGATGGCTAGAGACGGGCATGCCCGAGCACACTGATGGCGGGCTTAGTACGATCGAGATGACTGGCCTCAGATGTCCCGTTGGACGGCATGCGGGTACGTGGCTACATGATGTCGAATATAACGTCCGGCATCGTCCACCGATGTAAAAATGGAATGCTTGACCTGAGGCTTGTGGCTGGGGTCGCAGCGAGTGGACAATTAAGGGACCTGCAAGGCAAGGTCGACAGGGTGAGCTTTCTTCAAGGTCAATACCGGTGCTGCAGGCGTGTCATTGTAAACTTCACGCTGCCTCGAGGCCGACGACGAGGCTGAAGACTCCGCGGGCGAAAGCGGCATCAGGAATGGAGCCTGCGGATCGGCACGCCATAGTTAGCGGGGATAGCGCGGTTCGAGTGAGGCGTCTTTCTCCAGTGAAGGACGGGCAGAAGTCGTTCCAGTTGTCCTTAACAAGTTTGCCGCAGAACAACGTCATAATGGGCCTTGGTCAAGGTTGGTGGATGGACGAGAGGGAGCTGGAACTCTTGCAGCTTGTCACCGCGCCTTGAGCCGGTGCGTGTCGGTGAACGGCGACGGGCCTGACATAGTAAATCTGCAGGAGGGGGTCTGTCTTCAACTGGGTTACTGTCCTACAAGGAAGAAATGTCCTCGTCATAAAATGAGGAGGGCGTTTGTCCTGAAGGACGACATTGGTTGAAGCACGTAGAATATCATTTGCTCGTTACTGGAATATCCCATGTCATTTATACGGCTGTAGTGGACGTGCATGATCGTTAGCACCGCTTTTTAATCTTTATTGAGGTAGCTGTCTATAATCTGCAGTCCAGCAGAACTCCTTTAACACTTTTGGGGCGATTGTAATTTATTACTCTTTCAATTTTCAAAAACAGGGGAAGGCAATTAAGATTGATCACAGTTAACGACAAAGAAAGCCACAACTGTCATATCTTCGTGTCTCCCTTATGCCTTCTCCTTTTCTTATACCTCCTAACAATTTCATCCACAATAGTCCTCTTATAGACATCCCAAGCCCTCCGATCCATGTAAGCCAAACTCAATTTTTCGATGCTCGGTATCGCGTTCTCGGCCGTCTCAACAAACGCCTGCCACGTGGGCGCCCGCGCGAACTTATTAAAGTCTACCTTGGCGATCTTTAGCACCTCCGTCTTCAGGTTCGCCACCACCGTCGTCCGAGACGCAGACGTTCCCAGGCCCGACGCTAGGATTAGGTCCCGCGGCGTTTTAGAGGAGTCGCCATCGAAAAAGTGGTCGCCAGGGTAGAGCTCGTGGACGACGAGAAACTTCGTGATAATTTTCGTGTGGGACAGTGACGACGCGGCACTTGAGCCAGAGGCCAGTGCGGTCGATGCGCGGGGGCGTATTTCAGCGGAGAGCGTGTCCATGCTGGTCATCGCGTGCGTCGTGATGGTAGAGGGCTGACCCGAGTCCGTCTCGCTGACGTCATTAAGGGGCTTCAAAATGTATCGCTCCCGGGAGACCGGGATTTTCATAAACGGGACAGCTTTAATGACGCGGCAAGTCCCTGATCTGCATGAGAGTTAGACCTATCCTTTTTAAGCTCGGACACAGACCTTAGAAAGTAAACATATTCACATAGGTCTCCTTCGCAAACAATGACGGCGTTCGGAGGATACGTCTTCACGTCGACGTAATGCGCCAGGTTATTCAGGTTGACACCAAGAGTTCGAAACATCGGCATCTCCCTCATCGCAGTCATCTTCTCCCGAATATCGGTGTCTTGCGCTATGCTAGTTATGCTCTCGTAAATTTCTCGGCCGAGCAGTAGGAACTCCGTAGTCCGCTTCGTCCGAACGGTCGCAAGTCGAATATCTTCATTGATAAATGCAAGCTCACCGAAAGATTCTGCAACATGTTAAGCAAAGTTGTTGACATGAAGCTAACGAGAACTCACCACCACTGGATTGATTTCCAAGGATGTCAACATAGACTTTCTCGAGTTCCTCCTTGACAGCGTCCACGTCCTTTCCCTCCAACTGGCCATCCTCCCCCATTTTCCGTAAGTGTTGCTGCACCAAATCCTTATTGATTCTGGCTATTTCCACCTCACCGTCCAAAATCACGTAGAAGTTCATAGGCTTATGACCCTCCTTAATAATGGTTCTATTACCGTGCCATCGCTCATATCTGCCGAGTTTTAAGATCATTTTCTACAAAGAACAAATTCGTGATTATTTGAAATGTGGGAAGAGATCGCACAAACCTGGACGTTTGGCTGAAAATCTCGAAACGCCTTCATACCGCCAGACCAGATCTGCATCTCCAACAGATCGTTCTCGGTCTTATCCTGAAACTCCTTCCTAAAGAGCGCCCTCATCGACTCGGGCAGCCACCCCTTGAACACCTTCTGCGTATTGAACAGTTGCCCCACACTGAAATCAGTCGATATGACCCCATGATTCTTCCTCTCGTCCTCTGCCCCTCTACCCTTCCCCTTTCGCCTCTGCAACGGCTTCGAGAACAGCTCTGCGTCTGGGTCATGCTCCCAACCCCATTGAATCGGCTTCTTCAAGATCCGCGTCAAGAACTTGACAAACGACATGGCGACGCGGACAACGCGCGCGACGCGCCGAAACCTCAGGTACGCCTGCTCCGCAGCCCGCTTGCGGTCTTCCGCCGATATGGGCTCGGGCACGCTGTCCTCCATCCCGTTGACGGCTGTGATAAACGTACCGCCGTTAAGGACGACAGCCATTGAGGCTCGGCGGCCACCGGGCGTGGGCGGTTTGAAGATTGGGGTGGCGGGCTTAATGGAGAGGCGGGAATCTCGGTTGACAGGTGAGCTGGGGCTGACGCCGAACACCGGTACTGCGCTGGCGCGACGGGAAGCGTCCCTCGCGATGTCGCTCGCGGGCGGTTGCTGGTTGATCATCGACCGGCTGCCATGCGCGTTGGTCTCGAGGTGCGGCGATGCAATTAAATCTCGTGAAGCTGAGGGTGGGAGTACAGTCGCTCCTGCCGAGAAGGAGGACGCGGTAGGGGTCGCGCCGGAAAACGATCTCGCCGGACGTGCTATGCTTTGGCTTGGTAGTTGCAATGTTTCCGGCTCAGCGCTCGGTCTGCGGCTTCGAGTATTCGCACCGGCGGTTTTTGTAGGCAACTTCACGTTGGAACCTGGGACGCTGTTCGGTCTCAACGAGGATCGTGCTGATAATTGCCCATCGGTGAAGCTTTCCTTATGAGTCGACACGCGCTTTGATGTCGACGGCCGCTGTTTTGATTCTCTCCCTCCATGTGCTAACGGCATCGGGTCAATGCTAACGGCGGAGGCTGCCACGTCCGTCCGGAGTGAAGGCCTCCGAGACCGGGTGAGAAAGTCGGGGAGGGCGACTTTCGACGGGCGACGCTGTACCGAGGGTCGAAGTGCCTCAAGGAGGACCTCCGCCCGTGTAGGGGCCAGCGAAATCGGTCCCCGGACTTTCACAGAAGCAATGGGCGCAACGGGAGGAGCTTGACAAATTGCAACAGATAGTGCCGGGGGAGGTAGCTCCGAAGAAGCATCTGCTGTCCACTCGTCATCATCAATTAACGTATTCGTGGCTTCGTAATCCTTCCATGAAGGTGCGGCACCAGTTATTTCACTAAGTTTGATAGACCCGACAGAGCTCCGACTCGACGTTGGTCTCTTCACTGGTCTCGAAGCTGCGGATGACTTGCGCCGCAGAGTTGATCGATCTGCACGAAAAAGGTCAATGACCCCACCCTCTTGAGGAATACTAACCAAAGGACATCTCCTCAACAAATTGTGCAAGCGCCATCGTGTCCAAAGAGGAGGTCGAGGATTTGTCCGACGACATTGATGAAGATGAGCTCGGTCGTCTGTTCCACGACGCGCTTGAAGTACGGCTCGCGACGGAGGATTTCGGCTTCGCCGGACCCCCATTCATGAAGGCGGGGACGACCGCCGGCACAGTCTTGCTTTCATTCCAAGCTGCAAATGAGGGCATGGGAGCAGCAACTGTGGCCACTCGACCGCCCGCCGCATCCTGATTCTCCTCCTCCTCTACGACCATAATGTCGCCAGTAACGACCTCAATCACGACATCTCCATCATCGACCCTGATCTCGTACCCGCCTCCCTCGGACGCCATAACGGCGTCCGCCGCGCAACGCTCAATGTCCTCCTTCCTCTTTGTTATTCGTTCTTCTCTCACACTCCTCGTCGCCCGAAATCCGGCACGCTCCTCACGCCCAACAAGCATGTCCGCCACACGCATCAGCAGCCGATCGCGACCCGTCATGCCCCTCCTGCTCGCTACCGTGCCACCATTGCCACCACTTGCGTCGGCGGAGCCACTTTTGCGCGCCATCATGTCCGCCAGCGCGCTGACCGCGAGCGAGGACCGCCGCCGCGAACTGGTGTCCTCTTTTACCATCTGCTGCAAATTCATGGTCGAGGCGGTCGGCAAGCCTGGGCGAGCCACGCCCTTTTTAGGCAGTGAGGCCCCGCGTCCGTTCGCGTTCGGCGCGAGGTGAGTTGATGATCCAACGAGGCCACCGCCTGCGGACGAGGGGCGTCGGTTGCTGGCCGCGGCGGGGCGTAGGTTCGAAGTGGAGGTTGCGGATGCTGTCAACGGCCGGCCGAGAAGCTGCTGGGATCCCAGGGAAGACCGCCCGCTCAGGTTCAACGACGATCCGCGCGGGCTTGAGGACACGTGGCCTGTAGGCACGCGAACGGGACCTCCAGTCGACGAATGCTTGTTGTCGTTCGCGTCCAAAGGCCGTGGCGCGGGAGTTGTCAGGCTGGATCGCGATCCCCCGTGTTGATTGCTGGCTCTGATGGACGCGCCGACGTCGAGAAAGCCGGTATGGGGTGTGGCCGCCAGCATGCTGTCGTCGTTGAACTCGGGCCACGCAACTTGGTGGTGAAGGTTGATGATTGCCGCCTTGTAAACCCTTACATAGCAGATTGCCACCAGCTCCCGTCACGGACGGAGGCCATTAGTAATAATGGGCGGCCTTGCCGATTATAATACGATTTGGTAACGTGTTCAGTGAAAAGCTATTGAAGTACGCCAAGTACGATCAGGCACCAGCAACGCTTCTGCAGGATTAAATGTTATTCTACAAACTTGGGTGAGGCGTGGTGCTAGAGAGAGGTATATGTGGTAAAGAGTCGCTGACGCTCCCTCCACGAGTCCACAACTGCAGAAGACGAGGGGGTGGAAGGGCTATTAGCACGACCTTCGCCGAAGTTAACCTTCTTGCCCAAACTCCTCTGTATAGAAAGCGTTAATAGTTGCAATCAATTGCCAAAAAATTGCTAAAATGAACGCTCACCAGTCCATTTTGTGTATTTGGCGACGTCCTCCTCGTTCACACTTTTTCTGCCATTCCGGACCGCCCGCATAAAGTCGTTGATAGTGAGATCGGGTTCGAGGAGCTCATCGTCCTCTTTGAAATCCATCCAAGTCATCTCCATAGCACCTGGGGCGCCAGGGGAACAGGGGGTCAGGTAGTTTTTCATAACGGTCGGATCGTCCCTCGACGGCGCGGTCACCTGAAGAGTAGAAGTGCTTAGTATCAATTTAATGATCACAATATAGCTCACAACCTACCCGAACAAAGTGCGTTGCTTGTTGGACCTTCCGCACGGGCTCCATCAAGGCATCCCGAACGACAATGGCGACATCGGACCCGGAGTACCTGCGCACGATCAAAATCAGCACCCGACCGTCAGCCCCCGACACAACGCCATCACCGCATGCAATGAACGCACCCTTCAGTCTTCTCCCCGAGATCACGGAACTCATATGGCCCAAGCTTGCAAGGCGTCGTCCCGATATGAAGCTCGAACATCTTCGCCCTCGCGGCCGGTTCGGGAAGCGGGATGTAAATCCTCTTCTCAAATCTAAATATCGCGTTCAGTGCTGATCATCGACACCAAATACACACCTCCGCCGAATAGCCGGGTCCAACTGCCACGGCGTGTTCGTCGCGCCTAATACCAATATCCCATTCATGTCATGCCCGACACCCTGCATCTGCACCAGCAGCTCCGTCTTGATCCTCCTGCTCGCCTCGCTCTCCCCCTCCCCCCTCGTCCCACAAAGCGAGTCGACCTCGTCGATGAAAATAATCGCGGGCTTCTTTTGTCTCGCCATTGCAAACAAGTTCTTCACGAGCCGCTCGGACTCTCCCATCCACTTGGATACGAGGTCCGACGAGGACACGGAGAAGAAGGTCGAGTTGGCCTCAGTCGCGACAGCCTTGGCGAGGTAGGACTTGCCCGTCCCCGGAGGGCCGTAGAGGAGGATACCCCGCCAAGGGACGCGCTTGCCGGTGAACATATGTGGGAACTTCACGGGGAGGATAACGGCCTCCTTTAGCGCCTCCTTCGCGAGGTCAAGACCTACGTAACCGAGATATATTAAACATCAGCAAAGATAAATTGAGTGGAAAGGCCGCACCGGCAATATCGCTCCATTTGACATTCGGCTTCTCCGTCAAGATTGCCCCGGACAAAGCCTCCTCCAGCTTCTTCGTCTCCGCGTCCTTCTTGTCGTCGTCGTCGCTCGAATCGCCCGAGTCCTCTTTCTTTTTACTCGCCCCTCCACCGGAATTCGTCACTGTCGGCTTTTTCTTCTTCTGTTTATCAAGATACTCCTTCAGTTTCTCCGCCCGCTCGAGGTAGTCAGTGAACTTCTTCCGGATATTCTCTTTCAGCCGCTCGTTCTTCTCGTCTGCATCAAATGCATGCATCAATCATACCAACCCCGACAGAAGAAAGGATGAAGACTATACAGCGCGGAAAAGGCATACATACATTTCATGGCAAGCATGAAGTGCTCCAGGCTGTTTTGGTAAAGCTTGTAGGCTTCCTCGAAGTTCTGCTTCTGGTCCTCCTCGGTCGCCTTCTTCACCAGCTCAATAGCTTTCTGCAATATAGCGGGAGGCAATCCCAAAGAGAAAGACGAACATCGTCAGCTCCAGTTAAGCACGCGGGACGTGAACTATCGGCGGTCGAGTCCGTCTCCGACCACGCATGCCGGATCCCATGCCCCGAGCGCGACTCCAACCTCAACGCCACCGCCTTCTCCACGTCTCCATCCCGTCGTCCAACAAAAACAAACACGTCGTCTGAAGTCCCTCCGTGAAGCACCGAAAGTCGGCGGCGCGACTACGCGCTATCGAGTCATGCAGCTCGATTCAAGATCCGAAGAACAAGCAGATACCCACCCCCAGGAAATCGACGTTGGCCATGGCTGCGGGTCCTCCTCAACGCGATGGACGGGCTGGGATCGGGCCTGGCTACGACGGCGGCAGGCGACAGCGGTCTGTGATGATGAGCTTCCTGCTGTCGAATATTTCTGCCAAGTGGCGATTCCAATCAGGACCTGGGTTAGGTTCAAGAGGTCCGAGGTCTATGGGGGTTTCTTGGCGGCCCTGAAGCTCCACGTCGGTCGGTAGGAGGCTCCGTCGCTTTTGTTTATTGCGATAATATACCACTCGGACGAAGCTACTGCACTTTCAGCTACCAGGCACTTCCAACTGCCCTCCACCTATTATCCTATCCTCTGCGAAGTGCATTTAAGGAATCCGGAGCGTATTCGAGCAGTCCGGTGCGCTAAATCAGATGAACGACCACCTCGAGCATAAACCGCCCATGCTGCGGTGTTCCAAGGGTTCGTTTCTCGTCCGCGATATCGAGAGTTTTTGAGTCGGCAAGCGGAGTGTGTCATTCCAGACATTAGGCGTGATAGGGATATCCTGGTCGTCACGACGCCCAAAAACTAGCCGCCTTGATCCAGGAACGGCTGGCTCAACTCCACGGCCCTCCTCTCGCACGAGGCCCGCGCCATCAATGCCGCCTGTAAAACCGCCTGTGTCTCCCTGATCTTCCCGTCCGTCGCCAGATCTGCAATCACCTCTCGACACCTCCTCTCATATCCCCCCGCGTCCCCGGACCAATACGCCATTCCGGCGACTGCGTGCCCGACCCGCCCCATTTCCTTTAGCAGTCCCGCGTCCGGCATCTCCCCGAGACTGCCGAAAATCGGATTCCGGGCGATCGTATGCCCCTTGATCAGCGCCACGGCCCTTCCCAGCTCTAAAGCCGCGTGCTCGGGATCCATGGCGCGATGGAACGCCAGGCTCAGACCGCGCAGGACGCGGACGAGCCTGGGTTTCCGCTTCCTGCACCAAGCCAGCTCCGCGACGATGTCAGGAAGGGAATACGGCCGGGGTCGAGGAGTCGCGGTCGCGAGGAGGAGCCCGAGGTGCTCCGGCGCCATGCCGCGGTCGTTGGCGAGGTGGACGAGGTTCCGGGCCAAGTAGGTCGCCTCGCGCTCGCCGGCGAGAAAGTCGGGTCGGGAGGGCAGCGGGATGAGGGCGTTGGCCGCGAGGAGGTTGTGAAGCTGGACCGCAGCCAGGCGGTGGAGGTCGCGGGAGCAGGGGCGGACAAAGGACCAGAGCGTCAGTGGGTCCAAGTAACTGAGTGCACCGATCCATAGCTCGTCCGGCAATCGCCCACTTCCCATTTTTTTGACGCATTCATCATCCGCTCATTAGAACACCTCCACCCAAGGTGCCAGCGTTCCGCCTTCCGACTCTCGACGAGGCCGCCGTAAATGTATTGCGCCAACTAATATAAATAACCGCCAATGTTAAAGTATAAATACCACGGGCCATGCCTAATTAATTTTTTCTGGTGATAAAGGGGTCGGTATGCGTTCTTCAAGGCGTTCGATCTTTTTACAAATCTTCAAGAATGACTTTAGCGTTCCTTTGAACATGAGGTCCTTGACGGTCGGGTGGCTCAGTGTTAACGGTACTTGGCATGTTAAATGACGGGGCATTGACAGCAGTGACACCAGATTCTCTTGCATCCTCTTCTGCCCGATCCACACCATCGAATGGCGGCCCTCCGGACTCTGGCCGTCAGTCGGGGCAGCTTCTACGTCGCAGATGCCGTAGGCGCGATCTTCGGGTCGGCCTTGTCGGGGGTCGCCGACCCCAACAGCTGGACCCAAATCCAAGGCGCCAGTTGAGTAACGCGGGCCATTTGTAGCTCAACCTTGGCGTCGTAGGATGCTGGTCTTAAGTGGCCGAGCTGTTGGCCTTCTTCATCCTTACATTAGTTTTGCCTCAGTTACCGCTGCACACGCTGACAGATGGGTTCTCATTTACAGCTTCCAGCTTGACGGTCTCGGGCACAGAGCTCGTCACTGTCACAACGGAAAACGATATCCTCTACCGATTCCTCACAGGACAAGGCACAGGCTGGGTGTTGGTATTGGCGGGCCCGGCAGCCACGAAAGTCGCTGGCTCGGATGCTGGCGCTCTCTGGTTCCTCGACATGAAAGGCGGCGTCAGTATGGCCAACCTGGCATTCAACACGATTAAGAAGGACTCTTCCGGGCTGGTGGCCACCGACATCTCCATTGGCTCCGACAGTGTGTACATTATCCGCGGTTCGGGCGTCATCTGCTCGCGCGGCATCACGGCGTCGCTGGACGCGAAGGACGCTTGGACGTGTCAAAGCAATGGCGACGCCTTGAGGGTCGCGGCCGCACCATCGTACCTCTACTACGTCAACTCCACTGGCTCTTTGAAGGGAACACCGCTGCCGTTTACGGCCGCGTCCGTGTTCTATGAGACGGGGTTCTCGGTTAAGGGTGTCATGGCGGTAGATCAGGCGATGGGGAACGTATACGCGGACAACGGGGCGGGAGCGGTTGCGTTAGTGTGCTCAGGGAATTGCGCCATCACGGCGACGGCGGCGCCTTCATCTCCAACGGCGGCACCGTTGTCGGCGTTGACCGCGTCGACAGTTCCCTCTCTCACCACACCCGGCGTCTCCGTCAGCGGGTCCTCCAACGCCGATGCCGTTGCCGGTACAACCTCCCCCGTCACCTCAAACAACAACGCCGGCTCAACCACCACGAGCCTCGCCTTAATTGTCTCCCTCCCCATCGCCGGCATTATCATCCTCGCCCTCATCATCGCGCTTGTCTGCGTCCTCCGCCAGCAAAGGCGCAATCGCGACTTCTCGCACGCAAAGGCGCCCCCACCGCCGCAGCAGCAGCTGCCCGAGATGCCGTACCAACAGCAGCACTTACTACAACAACACCCTGAGCAACTGCTACATCAGCATCAACCCGAGCAGCCTTATCAGCAGCAAGTGCTCTCCGTCCAGTCTCAGCCCACGCCGCCCGTGCGGGGTGCCTCGACGATGCGGAGCAACCCGCCACCATTAGGGCCCATAACCGCGTCGGGGTCCGAGAAGGGATTGTTTGCGAACACTGCCAAGGCGGATGAGCCGCCAGTTTACGATTTTGTGATGGAGGGAGGGAAGCTTGGGGCGAAGACGACAGACGACGAACCAGTAATGGGTGTCGCGAAGACGGAGGGGATATCGACTTTTTAGTTAGGTTGACGGCCAATTCTATGA
>JADGJL010001033.1:0-10847 GCA_027600665.1 Irineochytrium annulatum | reverse complement strand
AGGACACTCTTAGCCTGCTGGAGTAAGTGCACAAGTCTGATCTCAGACCCAATGCACAAGCCGCCGACAAACTTTTTCCCTAACCCTAACCTTAACCTTAACTTTAACCTTAACCTTAATCTTAACCCTAACCCTAACCCTGACCCCGAATTTTCACATATTTCTAAAGAAAGACGGCGAACGCTGGCCCCTTTTCTCCAGTCATGCAACCGCCTTACCAAAGTCGTCGATGCGGTGGACTCTCGCCGTATCATCGCCTTGTGAAGCTGTGGTGTCAGTGAAACAGTCTCTAACATCGCATCAAATGCGTCATCAAGAAGCTCGCCATCAACGGAAACTATCCGAGTGCCTCCTTGATGAATCACTTGAAGGCTGGGGATCCCCCGTTGACAAGATAGATTTGTGTAGGACTAGTTCCCCACGCGAGGTGGACAGATATTCAAGGATTGGAACCACCTCAGGCAGCACTACTTGGTTAAGTCCGATCGTGACCAGCTTCTTCAGATGAGGGAGCGATGTGATCCGCCTGTCAAGGCGGCCGGCTGAAACGGATTGGCCATACATAACCGAGAGCTCTTCAAGTTGAACGAGCTGTGAAACTGCGTCAACAAGCTGAGTCCACTTGCTGTCTGCAAAGATATTATTGCCGAATCTCAATGTAAGTTGCCTCAGGTTTGTAATCATTTGAAGATCGACTGGGAACTTCGATGGAATACCGCATGTAAATTTCACGTTGAGATTTTGCAAGGACGACCGCGTCCGTTTTAAGAAGAGTTCAAAGCGCTTTGTCTGCCGCACGTATTCGACGTCGGTGCTCATAAGCCCGTGGCAAGCGCCCTCAAAGACTGTTGTGCAAGCAGGCCAGGACGTGTCCGCCACTGGGTGATCAAATTGCCATATATTCCACTCAAACTCGCGGATTTTGGGATTGTCGCTAATAGCTTTAAGGGCTTTCCCTGCCAACGAGCCAACAACGTTTAACATTTGAAGTGCTGGAGACTTCAGAAGGATTTCAGTGATGGGTAGGTTCCGAATGCTCTCTATCCGCAATCGTGTCAGCTTCCCACCACCAATTAGGCGCAGGAGCAGTTTAGACTGCAACTTGTACACTGCCAACTCTGGTGCGCGTCCTGGCCGCCCCAGCAATGCCATGACCCACGCCACCCAGTGCGCAACAAGAGTGATTGCCTCCTTTGTTGCGCCGCCTTCTTTGGGGAGCATAGATCCATCCACCCGAACAAAATCAATTTCGGGTTGGCGGACTGAAAGGGCAGACGGTTCGAGAAGGGGGCCTCGGCCACGCCTTTGCATCAAGTCTATGCGGAGGCGACGAATGGAGCGGACGTACAGGCGCCACCGCCAAGCCAATCTCTCACTTGGATGGCGAACTTCCCCCAAAGTTCTATGAGTTGGTGCACCGTCGTCGGTGTGGGCGAGGGCGTCGGCAGGGATCACGCACTTGCTGTCGTTGACAATGCCATTGTTATCGAGGGTCGCTACAGACCACAGGAGAGGGGCAGCCTTTTCAAACAGGGAGGTCGAGGACAACAAGCATGAGTGGAGGGTGGCCAGCCCAATGGGGGTCTGGGGATCCAGTTGACGGACCACGCAATGCAGCACATCGTCATTCAGGAACGGCATAAGTTCTGTGCTCACTGCGGGTGAGTGTAGATCTCTGAGCAATGAACATGATCGCCTCACCTCGGGCGTTGGTCCGTCGGCACGCAGTCGACACGATCCTCCTGTCTGGAGAAGGAATATGCTTGTTGCGGCGGCGTTCGAAAGAAAATGGGACACAATCGAGAAGATCATGTATGGACAGGGCCCCATATACTGAATGTTCGTTGTACGGAGCGCCCTGACTGACCAGACCCGCGTCGATCATGCAATAGCTATTTCATTATAATATATCTTGCGGGAGGTTCAACTTCCTTAAATACAGAGGGATAATCGAAAAAGTTACAATTGTAAGGTTGCTGGATTAAGACGACAATGAAATGAAGCAAATAGAGCAACAAAAGCAAGGTAATGGGCGTGAAAGTCTCTAAATGGTCGTTGGGTATAGCATGACCGCCTTCGGACGATGACGGAATAGGTGCTACGATACCCGCAGCATCCTTAACCGTGCGGTAACCACCTTAAGGCTTCTCCACGTTGCTGCACCAGTATATTTCCGCTCGCTGTGATTCTGCAAGTGGCCTTTGAGTATAAATTCTACTCCGATCCGCGATCTTACCCATAGTCCCGCAATTTCTCGGGCATCCTTAACCGTCAAGCATTGCTCAAAATGGCGAAAAGCGGATGGCACGCTGGGAAGGAGTAAGAGATCCAAACAACAATAGGAATAGTCAGATATACCTCGTAGACGCGCGCGTCAGCCTCGTCGACCTCCGTAAGGCCCTCCTAGCGTCCCCTTCCTCGTCTACACAAGCTGCCTCCGTCACTTCGGGGATTTTCGCCTCGTCGTCGCTGCACATCCGCACGAGCCACGGCGCGATCTCGTCCGTCAGCGGGCGCCTACGCGCAAAGAGCGTCGATGGCGCGAGAATGGCCGAGGCCGCTTTACGGATCTTGGCCATGTCATCAACGCTGTAGTACATGAGAATACGCGTTAGCAATCCCAGTGCGACAAGAACGCGTTACCTCGCAGCGTTGGAAAGGCTATCCTGCCTCTTCGCAAGCGCATCGTCGAAGCCTGCTGATTGGGCATGGAGCACGCGGCCAGCAATCGTTCGGATCGCCCCAGCCAACTCACGCGTCGTCGCCGTCCCAGCCCACGACGCGTGCCGCGGCGTCGCGGGCCACGGCTTGAAGATCAAGCTGCCGTGAACAGCAGGGAAGTCGTCGGCGTTGACGTTCGGCACGAACGCCGGCGGTGGACCACCGTACGCGTCGTCGGCCGTGGACTCCGTTATCGGAGGAACGCCAAGGAAGCAGGTGTGGTTGCAAAACACGTCCGGGCCGTCAGTCTGTCGTTTTAACGGACAACGTCGCTTAGCAACAGCGATAGCATTGGGGAGTTATAAGTGTAAGGTACCTCGAACTGGTCCCAATCACTCTCCCCTAGCACGCAGTCCGCCCAGGACCGGACATCGAGCCACCCGGCGATTGCCTGGAGACCTTCCGGCCCCTCCGTATATACCTCCCTTGCTACCTCCGAGATGTCGTCCACCTCACAAGACCCTCTTTCTCTAAACACATCGTTCCACCCACCGACCGCCACCGCCTTGTACTCATTACGCCCTCCGTCTTCAGCATCCCCTTCCACCATTAGCCTCCTCCCGACGCCTTGTCCGATCTCCGCCGCCCAGGCTTGCGCGAGCATGACGGCCGCCCTTACATCGCCATCACACCGTTCCGCAACGCGCAGGAGATCCAGGGGGTCGGCCCACAGCCCCCGGTCTAGGAGGAGAAGATGAACTCGACAAGCAGTTTCGATTGGGGTTGGGCGGTGGAACTGCAGCACGGAGGTGGAGAGGAGGATAGCGTAGGAGGACGGGTGGGTGAGATGGGGATTCTGAGGGTGCACGGGGTCGTCTGTGATGGCGTTGGCATTAATAAAGTGAGGTAATCTATGAGGACGTAAATCAAATACCGTTGCAGGTCATGACGATCGGCCGCTTGCTCCCCTGGATAAGACTCGCGACCGCAGCCCAGAAACCCTTGTCCGCGTTGTAAAGAACATCGGCCTCCTCAATCAGAATGAGAGTTGGTTTCGGCCCGGTGGTCTGGGAGATCGCGACATCAGAGTTCCACGACACCACGGAATTGGTCGATACGGCCGCAGAGGTTTCGTTGACAACGGTGAGCGAAGACCCCCCGGCAGTGGATACGACCTCGCATTCCGGATCCGCGATCAAGGTGCAGTCGGTGGAAAGGCCCTCGTATTTGAAGACCTGCGCGTCTGTCGCGAATATCGCCATGCTCGGTGAATCCACAACGTCGCGAAGGCCCTCAGCTTGACTACTCACGGCACTTCCCTCACGAGCGACCGTATCGGATTCGATGTCCACAGAAGGAGCGCCGTCGACTGAAGGCAGCATATCCCCAACATCCTCCGGCCCGCCCAAATCGTCCTTGTTATCCTCGCTCGTCTCTATCTTAGCCCTCTTCCTCGATTCCCCAGCTTCATTATCGACATGCTGTCCATTTTGACTCAGTTGAGCCCCAACATCCTCTCCATCGTCCGGTCGCCTCTTGCCACCACCGTCCTCGTCCTTCGCGTCCTCGACATTCCACTCACCCCTAACCTCCTCCAATACCTCCCCACGGCGTCTCGCAGCCCTCTCAGCCCTCGCCCGCGCCCTCTCCCCTCTACTCCCACTCGCCTCCGTCTTGTTCACGACCGCAATCTCCAGCTCCTTCCGCTTCTCCTTCTTCCTCCGTCTCTCCTCCTTCCTCCGTTGCTTCTCCTTCAGCGCCAGCGCCGCCGCCTCCGCCCGGCTCGTCAACAACGCCTCCCGCATCGCGACGGCCTCGGACTCGGCCTTGTTCATGATGCGCTCGGCAAAGCCGGCTTTGGGTCTCGCGGGACCGGGACCCTTGAACATGGAGGCCAGCAAGCCCGAGGCTTCGGACGCGATGTTCCCGCCCACGGCGTGGGATCTCGTGGCCTCCTCAAGAGCCTGAAGCACGTCTTTCCCCGTCCGGCGCTGCGATGCGTTCACCTCGATCACGTCGTACCCACACTCGATGGCGCCCGCGCGGACGAGGGCTGTGCGACCGGAGCCGCTTGGGCCAAGGAGGCGAATGTGGGTTCCGGGGGCTGCGTTCGTAGGAGATATCACGGGTTGCGGCGCCGGTCTCGGTGCGTCCTCATATGATCTTGAAGATACGTCGGAATCGTATTCGGACTCCTTCGACGTGAACTCGGCGTCGGATTCGACTTCTTCCGCGACAAAGCTCTTTTTGTCGCTCTTCCGCTTCTTCTTCTCGGATTTCTTAGCCGCTCCCTTACTCGTCGGCCGCTTCGCTGGCCGCCCCCGTCTCCTCCTTCCGGCGTCTCCCTGCTTTAATCCCGCCGTCGCGCCTCCATCGTCCGACGATGCGACGCGGGCCTTCCACCCCTCTAGCCACGCCCTAAACGCCGCGGCCGCTGCCGCGTTCTCGTGTCCCAGTACGAGATCACATCGGGTCGGTCGGAAAGCGTCCGTCCACAGATCCGAGATCGGTGCGTGCCCAGGCCTAACGACCCCGGGCTCGTTACCAGGAGGCAACAGCGCGTCCATCAGCGCTCGACAGGCGCCCGTCGTGAGCGCGTCGCCATAGAGGGACTCGAGCCAAGCGCGAAGGGACGAGGGCGTGATGCTGACGACGTCGCCGGGGTGGATACCGTTGAAGCCGGCTGTCGATGGGGCCGTGTCGACGGGGTCGAGATGCAGGGATGACCACTTGACATGCTGAAGCGATTGCACGGCGGCGTCCGAGCCCTTATCCTTCATCTTCCACGTGCATCTGGCACGTGCCGGACGCGCATCGTCGACGGCACGTGCATTATCCTTCACACTCGCCGCGTCATGATCACCCTTTTGCTCGTGCCCGTTCTCGCGCCTGTCTCCGTGCCCGTTCGCGTAAAAGTTCCCGTTCTCAGCGGCATGCATGTTCCCGCGCTCATTAACATCTCCGTGTCTATCGCCGTGCCCAAGCCCTACGTGGCAGTTGAAGTATGAAGGAAACGGCGGCCATGTGCACCCTCTATCGACGTGCCCCAAGTCCATCCCGGCGACAGCGGGCACGACGGCTCCTGCGCCTTTTCTCGGCAAAAAAAAGGTCCCACGCTGCTGCTGACCCGCGGCATCTCCACTGCCCTCGTTCGCGTTGATCAGCCGTCCGGACTTGCTCAGTATCTCCGCATGGAGCCTGTTGCTCGCCTCAACCTCGGACCGCACCCTCTCGGACGCGATGAGTCTCTGTCGCTCCTTCTTCTGGTCCGCCGTAAGGAAGAAGGGGTTGGCGTTAAGAAGCGTCCGCTGCTCCGGGGTGAAGTAGACGTCAGACGTGGCGATGGCGGGTGCGGCCTTAAGTTTCGACCTCGGCTTGGCCTTGGACTTTGCCGCGGCCTTCGAAGCGGTCGCTGAGGAGGCTGGAGGGGGCGGTGCGGATGCGGACCGAGTGAAGAGGGGATGGACCGGTCGTGGAGGGGGCTCCGAGACGTCCATGCTGTACTGGAGCAAACAAGGGGTCAACAACCGTTATAGAGGACCTCGTAGTAACCAGCCGTGGCCGGCGGGGTCCTGGGGGGAACCGCGTCGGCACTCACTTGATGAGGTTGATCGTTGAATTCAGCCTTGTCCGGACTCCGCGATTTAGCGGCCGACTGATGCCCCAGCCACCGCCATCCTGGCATCCACACCGCGTAGATATCGATCGCGGCGCCGGGAAGGACCGCCAAGGACGCGCGAGGATGCCAGCGGACGATCGCGGACGGATGTGGGCACAACACGTCGTGAAATGGAACCGATCCCAAAGGTCAATCAAGCTCAAGAAAAAAGGGAGGGAATCGTCGCTATCGTAAACTACTAACTACTAACTATCAATCAATTTTAACGCTCGTACTCGAGGGTATGGCACAGGCGCCTCTTCAGCAGGAAAGGCAACCCATGTCGGGACGAGGAGCCACAGCGTCGGCAGCAAACGGAAAGCTCGACCATTGAACCACCACGAGGTAGTCGAATCCTAGCTCGCAGGGAGCGATTCATCATGCATCAGCGTCTGCCGTGTGCGAGAGTCGTCGACCTGCGGGCAGGATACGCTCACTTTATCCTGCTTTTGCATATTGTCTCGACAATTGCATTTTGAGCGCTATTGTCACCAATGTGTCGGCAGCAATATAGGCATTCTTGAGGTGATGAGCGCTTTTTTCAAGTGCTGCGTCGGAGGGTTGAGTTCATCTATTTATTATCTAACTTTTGTTCGTCCGCCATCACTTTTATATTGCTATGACGGATGGGCAGTAGTTGCGCGTGCTGGTGAGTGTCTTCGTCATCCTTTCGTCCATTCCTCCGTTACTGAGTTGTCACTTTTCTGCTTGCTGTCTGACTATTTTCGAGACGGTCTGGCTTCTCGTTGCAATTGCCTCCGTTTTGGCGGAAAAAAAGGATCATGCCGATAGACGCGGGGGGTGTTTTGTGGTTTATTTAGTCAAGAATTACGTGCCCTAAGTACTGGCCGACGTCGCGTCCTCTTGCATAGCCATGGCCCCTGTGCCTGACATGGTCATATCTCTACGAGAGGGGGGGCACTTCTATGGGTTTTGAGGCAAAGACGCGATCGACGTCCGAAATTTTCTCTTTCGTGAAGCTCCGAATTGGCGCTAGTATGATAGCTTAACGTGCAACTCCGTGGCAGGTATTTACAGGTGGCGGATATTCCTTTTTCATCATTATGATTTTTGTATTGTGGCTCCCCAATTTGTCGTCTTTGTCCTCCATACATTGCATTGCTTTTTTAAAGATCTGTTGTATTACGGTGCAAACCACTGTCAGGACTCAGTGCAGATTTGTAAGAATTCACTTTTTTTTGAATTTGAAAATGAGTTGAAATGGCATCTGTGTTTTTATCGTTGACTTTAACCATGACGAGGAAATCTCTTTAGGTGGCGTAAAAAGAAATCTGATCACTGAAGTAGCGAAAGGACAAGAGGCACACGATATAAAGAAAGGAATGTCTGTTCGCAACCTCATGTTGCTGGAAGGGAAGAAAATAATCACTCTCCTGTTGGCGTCTTACAAAAACGAAACGCTCACAGGAAGCACCATTACTAAGACAAGAGAAAGAAATATAACCGAAAGCAAAGTGCATAACTACATCACACAAGTCATATTTTGATTGAACAAGATGCTATTCTCATATTCTTCTCCTTTTGATAAAGATAAGATAGAAACAAAATTTTCCAGATGTAGAAAGAAACACAAATAAAAGGGCTATAAAAAAACCATATTGAAAGGGGTGGTGGTGGAAGGGCAGGTTGATAGTGAAAGCTTGGCGACATTGCGAAGGGAACCAGCAAAGCACCCCGAATGAAGGAAAGTTAGGAGGGCCAGGGTAAACACATTACAATAAGATACCGATGACAACACATCTCATCACCCAACCCCCAAAACTCCTCACCATCTCCACATCTACACAATTTTATAGATTCTTTTTTGCAAAACATTAAAACACAGCCGGTAACGGAAGTGGAGGTGGAAGTGGATGGTTGATGTGCTGAGAGCGATGAGGGGGCAGGGGAGGTGCGGGGTAAATGAAGGCTCGTTCTCACAACTCTCGGCTCGGCGTCGGGCGGGGCGAGTTGATTACAAGTCGTCGTCTGTAAACACGCGGCACATCACGCATCATTAGCAAAATGCATCGAAAAGACCTAGATAAGTGAAGCACAGAAAACACACCATCGTCCGGGAGAGCGACCTGAGCGGCCGCGGCGATCTCCTGCTCGTACTGCTGGATCATCGCCGGGTCGATCGTGACCTCAGGCGGCGCAAGGGCCGGGTCGGCGACGAACTCAAGCTGGGCGTTCCCGATGAGCTTGCGCGCCAGCCAGAGGAAAGGCTTCTCGAAGTTGTAGTTGGACTTAGCGCTGATGTCGTAGTACTGGAGGTTCTTCTTGCGGTGGAAGGTAATCTGCTTCGCCTTCACCTTCCGCTCCTACATACGCGGAAAAGTCAGATAATGTGGTAACAGAAGAACGAATGAATACATGAATATAATGAATCACAAAATACACACCTTCACGTCAACCTTGTTGCCGCAAAGAACGATCGGAATGTTTTCGCAAACGCGGACGAGGTCGCGGTGCCAGTTCGGGACGCTCTTGTAGGTGATCCGGGCGGTAACGTCGAACATGATGATGGCACACTGGCCTTGAATGTAGTACCCGTCACGGAGACCGCCGAACTTCTCCTGGCCAGCACTTTTCCCCGCAACAGTCAGAATCTCGAAACAAGTAAATGGCGACAAAAGCATGAAGCTTAAGCAAGTAACTTACGTGTCCCAAGTGTTGAAGCAAATGGCGCCGAAGTTTGTGTGGAACACCAGCGGGTGCACCTCGACACCGAGCGTCGCTGCATGATTCGTCCGGTAAGCATCCCGAATCATTCTCCAAGGCCAACGCGGAATCCAAGATGGAAGGAAACACGCAAATACCCACCGACATACTTCTTCTCGAACTCCCCGGTTTGGTGACGCTTCACGAAGGTAGTCTTCCCGGTACCACCGTCACCGACTGCATATCAACGTATTAACGACCGCGGTCCAGATCGCACAGCAAAACGAGAGGTTTCCAACCGGGACTGCGGGCGAGAGAAGCGCGTCTGCAAAGCCCGCCCGCCGTCGCCGATGGCCGTCCCGAGCAAGAGACATACCGAGGACAAGCTTGAAAGTGACGCTGGGGTCGACCTGCGCGGACATGGGTGTCGATGTTTTGTGATGGGGAGAGTGGTGGAGGATGCGAGGTTGGATGGATTCCGGCCGGGGATTCAGCAGGAAGCGCAAGGAGGTTCCGATTAATGGAGGGTCGCGGTCGGGGAGGGTTGAATCCGATGCCGATGATGGGGTCCTTGGCCAAGGGTGCGGCGGTTGGGCGATGCGAAAAAAAATGAAGAGGGGATCGCAGTGTCGTGTCCGACTGAGAAGACTTGGCGGGAGGGATTTTAGTTAGCTTGCTCGACGCGACGTTCGCTATCGATCTGGCATGCATACCCCGATCGCTGCTCCGAGTATGCTCGCCGCGCTCTGGGCTGCAAGGTTCGTAGTTTTTTTATCTTGCGACTGCTCGGTTTAGCCCTTGCTGCGGTTGCCGTGCAATGCCAAAGTAGTAAGAAAACTGCAATGAGAACTGCATCTGCACGAATTCGAGTATGCGAGTCGCACGTTTCCTTTGTTATGGAGGTCCAAAAAGCAACTAACTGGCAGGAAGTATCGTGA
Organism: Irineochytrium annulatum; assembly: GCA_027600665.1. Lineage (NCBI taxonomy): Eukaryota > Fungi > Chytridiomycota > Chytridiomycetes > Chytridiales > Chytridiaceae > Irineochytrium > Irineochytrium annulatum. The sequence continues at coordinate 926 of JADGJL010001033.1, read as the reverse complement.
CAGAAAAAGAAGTGTAGAGAACCTAAAGTTCGTATAGCAGGTTCAACTGAAGACATTAATGCAAGAATACTTTATTGCTTAATAGTTCAATAGGCATGTTTAGGTTTGCATGCGGATGTTAAAGCCGGCGGACATGAAGTCCCTGTGGAGACTCGCGCGCTTCAAATGCGAAGTCCTTCCACCCGGCTCGCCACGCGACATGACCACGACGACGATCCTCGCAATGGCGTACGGATGAGCGCCGGTGATAGGCGTCGGCTGGGACACGAAAGCTGCTGCTGTCGTCCGCGGTGTTAGAATTCATCACAGGCGTCAACTCACTACCTCCAGCACCCCAGGGCCAGTCCCTTCGTCCGCCACCGCCTTCCGCCCCCCCAGCCTTGTCACCACCACCCGCCCAGCACCTGCACGGACCATGTCCATCGCCAACCCGGCAGCTCGGTCCCCGCGCCGGCATCAATTCGACCGCCAGGGGCACCACTCACACCGTTCGGACCCGCCGCCGCGCTCGAGGGATGCGCCGGCGACCGTGGTGTCGAAGGAGTTGAAGGAGCCCGCGGTGGAACTGCGGGGGCCAACAGTGGAGTTGATACCGACGCTGAGGCGGTTGAACTCGGTGCTGTTCCCAATACCGTACAACGACAAGTTCTACAACTGCGTAATGCAATCGCCGGACCTCAGCAGCCTTGGTTAGTTTCTCCCACGTTCGGCGATCGGCTTTTCGAAGTTTCAGCGAGAAAGTTGCTAAAAGAGTGATCAAACAGCGTACTATATGAATGACTGTGTTGGCGCCATCTGTTGTCGCCGCGAGCTCCTCTCCACCCTGTCACAACCACAGACACAACCTCAAACCACTGAAGTGATGCCAATGCTCACAGACGCCTCCACCGACGCTAACATCCCTCACCTCATGCTCCCACCAAACC
>JADGJL010001032.1:0-10855 GCA_027600665.1 Irineochytrium annulatum | reverse complement strand
GTCGGATGGAACGATGGGAGGTCGGGGGAGAGGAGTAGGTCGCGATCCTGGCGGCCTGAGGGTGGCAGACGAGGCGGTCCAGAGGAAAGGGCTGCGGGGCGACGAACGGATCCTGAGGCCTTGGTTGGAGATAGTTGAAGATGGCAACCAGGATCCCGTCTGGTAGCGACCCGATAGTGACGGTTGGCGGCCGCGGGAGAGCCTTCTCCATGTTGGGGGTCGCCTTGCGCTTCGTGGGATGGGTCTCGGCGTCGATCGCTGCCCCGGGAGGCGGTGGCATCGGTGAGAGAGCCATATCTTCAAATCGGTGTGCTGAACAGGAAGCTACGTTCGCTTTCGACAATCATTATATCTCCTCAAATAAATTGAACTTTAATCCTTAATCATATTTTGCGACAGAAACAACAAAGGAGCAAGCAAGGATTGTGAGGTGAGGAGGAGTGGGTGATGGAAGAGGCTCGACATGGCAAGGTACAAGTTGAGTAGCAAACAATCCATGGCTAGAGGCGACAACGGGGTTGGGATGACCAGAAAAAAAATAAGCAACAGCTGCCAATTATAAATGTCAAAGAGGATAAGCAAAAGCACAAACTACAAAAAATACCACTACAGTCGATCACAAACTCCATCGATCCTCGGCCGGGTAGGGCCCCAGCACGGACTGTAATCCTTCAACCATGCTCTACTCGGACTTCTTCTCAGCGATCAGCTTCTCGAAGTGGGGTGCGACGACGCCGTGGATGACGTTAGCGCCGAGGTAGCCAGGGAAAAACATCCAGACGAGCGCGCCAAGCTATGAAAACCGAAACACTTAGTTAGCCGCCATCAATAGGAAAACACATCTGCCAAACACGCGTACCTTCACGACATAGTAGTAAGGCACATACGCCGAGAATACATCCAGCAGGGGGATCTCGATGAAGTCCCAAATGGCCACCAACGCGAAGTAGAACCCGAACGTCTTTACGCCCTCGTGGTCCTTCAGTTGAATGCTCTGCAGGAGCCGGTAAGTCGGGTACACGACCGAAAGGAGGGAGACGGTGAAGTCGGCGTAGATGTTGAAAAACACGGAGATGGTGACGAGGAGGTAGCCGACGACCGCGATGTAAACCTTGGGAACCTTTGTCTTGGCCTCAATCTCGTTCAGAGTGCGGAACTTGGACAGATAATGGTCTACAGTGACGGGTGGGATTTAGCAACCATGGAACTTGTAGAGGAGTTTAATGGCGGCGCTCCGCTTTCGTGGAGCATTGTAGCGATGCGATCAAGGCATTCCTCAACCCGCCCAGCGCCAACGACGGCCCGACCATCGAAGGACCGTGCTCGCCACCAGGGACCCTCGGTCGCGCCTCCGGGCCGCGATACCAGCCATCCAGCGATCCAAATCCGCCGACCTCGCTTCAAGCCGAATGCAGCCAATACACACCAAACTGCTGCTCGTAAGCCTTGATTTGCTCCATTTCGTTAAATGAACGCCTTGGGTTGAGGAAGAAGGAAGGGCGATGAGAAATGTGGACGCTGGCGAGGTTTTTCGACCAAGTCTTTTTGATTTTGCTTGGTGTGTGCCAGAATTGGAATGACGTCGGCGCCGATTACGTATTTTTAGCTTCATGGCGGGCTCGCGGAATTGGCCTGGGCTTCAAACCATGGCCTAGATATATTTATAGTTTTGTTTATATTTACAACTTCGCTCGGGTTAACCTGTTAATTTTGTCCTCGACAGCCATCTTAAAGAGCTTCACAATCCGCGCCCTGTACGCGTTCAGCCCGTCATATTCCCGGACTTCGAAGCCATCCTTCTCATACGTGCTGCCCTTGTACAGATCATCGTCGAAATTCGGACCCCAACTCCTCGCCGTCAGCACAATTCCAACGCGCTTGGTGAACTGCCTTAAATACGCCCGCGTGCTGATAGACAAAGACCCGGCACCCGGCAGCGAGAGAACGATCGCGTCCACCTGGTCCACCATCGCGCGTACCACCTGCAGGCTGGGATCGAAGGTGCGCTGTTGCGAGACGTTATTGATCACGCTCTTCGGTACCGCGCTCTCCGATCGCGGGTAAGTCCACAGCGTGGTACTCGGCGGCGCCGCAGTCCTTAACCTCTTATCCTCGTTCTCCAGCCAGGCGCGATCCTCCTTATCCGCTTCCACAGCGTCCTGCTCCATCCCCATGCCTAGGCCCAAACACACGACCCTCCGTCTCTTGAAATCCTCCCACCGCAACAAGCTAAACTCGGTCCTGCAGTCAATCTTCCGCCCCTCAAACTCCATGCACATCCACGGAGTGTTCTCCCACGACGCTGCGCTCCAATACGCGTCCCGCATCCACACGACTTGTCCACGATCCAACCGTCCAACACCGCTGCCCTCCCAACCCCCACTTCCAACGGAGGTGAAACTCTCCTCCAGATCCCTCGTGTGCGTCTTCCACACTTCATCGCCCCTGTGAATCCTTGACCCCATCACGACAACAACCGGAGCCGGTTTGCTTATGGGAGGCACGCGGTGCACGAGGAGGTCCCGCAGAACCCTGATGGCGTCACGGACGTTCAGAGGCCCGTCGAAATCAATGGCATCCGAAGGCCGCATTGCGCCCGTAAGTACGGTAGCGACAAGACGGGCGCCGGTTGGGGCCGGCAGGTCGAGGCCGCCGAGGAGGGAGAGGGTGAAGGCAAACTGTATATCTTGTTAAGAGCCATCAGGGCTCGAACAAAGTCGATGAAGCGTTGTCACCTCGTCCATCGTGTCCGTTCCCGCGAGAATTACGACGCCCATGGGTACGTGCTCCGGCGTCCTGTCGCGCTCGGTCGTGATCAACTTCCTCACGTAGAAGACTAGGGGCAACGTCAGATTCGCGCCGGTCCGCATGGCGTGCACGTCGATCACTTTGGAAGTGTCCAACGACGGAAACAGCGACCCATCATGGCGTTTGACGGTGCCAAGTAGCTAGCATAGCGAGTGAGCCACGCAGGAATGTGACAGCAATGAACAAACTGTTGTAGGAGGCAGCGAGATGGCCATGGAGTCCGAGGACGGCGATTTCGCCTGCAAGATCGTGCTGCCCATCGCGATCACGAGGAGATGCATGCCTTCCGGTGTATATTGAAGTGCGGGCGGAGGAAACGGGGTGGCTGCGGGTTGGAGGTGTGGTGAGTTGACGAACTCTCGGTCCAAGATCTCGGACTCCATCCTCGAAGTCCCAGTCGCGCAATATCATGATGGGCGAGCCCCGGGCATCAAAGACGTTCGACAACATCTATCTCAGCGGAAAGAATGGCCCTCAGGTGTGTATTCCTCCTCAACCCGTCGCCGAAGTTACGCGACACCTTTGCTGCATGCATGCTTGCATGCTAACACCGATGGTGAACAGATAGTTGGAAAGCTGAAAATGGCCGAGGCCGGTATCGGGTTCCAGGAGGCGGAGACGAAGAAGGTTCTCACCATGCCCGGCGACAACATCCGACGGATGTCGTGGATCCGGTGTGCGAGGGAATTTGAGCTTAGGATCGAGCTCGGAAACGGGACCGTGCACAAGTTCGACGGCTTTCAGAGAGACGTGAGCATTTATACTAATAAATCTCTTGGCAACTTTGCATAACATAATCTTGCAGACATTCGACATTGTCGCCGAGACGGTTAAAAACCTCTACGATATGGACCTTGAGAACGTCGAGACGTCCCTCCGCGGTTACAACTGGGGGAAAGTAGAGTTCCAAGGGACGAACATGACATTTCTCGTCGCTAACAAGCTCGCCTTCGAGCTTCCCCTGACGGACGTGGCCGCCACAACGCCCACGTCCAAGAACGACGTTTCGCTGGAATTCAACATGCCCAAACCGCCGGCCGATCCGAATCAGAAGCCGCCACGGATCAAGGAGGACATGATGGTCGAGATGCAGTTCTATTTGCCGGGGAACATCTACGCAAGCCAAGTGGATGAGAGCGGCGGGGATGGGAAGAAGCTGCTCAGGGACAAGAATTCAAAGGAAGGTGCGGAGGGCGAGAAGAACGGGAAGGCGAGGGAGGAGGGCGAGATTATGGACGAGGACGAGGAGATTGTGCTCGGGGAGAATGGGGAGGCTATTACGGCTGCCAGTATTTTCTACGAAACCATCAAGGACAGGGCGGACGTGTCGACGAGCCAGGGGGAGAGCATCTTTGGATTCCAAGGGATTTTGTGTCTTACTCCTCGGTGAGATTTTTTTTTCTTTCTGCAAAACTGCAACGTTGTTGCTTACTTTGTTTTCCTTAGCGGTCGGTACGAGATCGAGATGTTCGCGACCTTCTTCCGCCTTCGCGGCAAGTCCCACGACTACCGGATCCTTTACAGCTCAATCCGTCGCCTCTTCAGCCTGGCCAAGCCCGACATACCCCAGTACAACTTCGTCATTCAGCTCGAACCGCCTCTGCGCCAGGGTCAGACGCGGTACCCGTTCCTGATTTTTCAATTCTCGGACGAGGACATCGAGGTCACAGCCAACCTGGACGAGGAGACGTTCGACAGCGTGTACAAGGACAAGCTGAAGAAGGAATACGACGGGTTCGCGATCGAGGTCGTCAGGGACATATTTATGGGGCTTTCTGGGAAGGAGGTTATCGAGCCCGGTGCTGAGAAGGGGTAAGCTGTTTTGTATGACTTCTCATCTAAACAGGTTGACAGGGTGAAATGCTCATTGAAGGCAAACGAGGCCTTCCTCTACCCGCTCGACAAATCCTTCATATCCACGCCCAAACCCGTGACCTTCATTCCCCATGGCGACATCGACCTGATAACCTTCTCCCGCAACACCTCTGCCTCTGCCAAAACGTTTGAGATCCGCGTCTCGACGTCCAACAGCTCCGATTTGAGTTACGTCAGCATACCGCGGGAGGACTTCCAAAGGCTGCTGGATTACTGCAAGCAGAAGAAGATCAAGACGAGCGTCGAGCAGCTTGGAGGGGATGGAGGGCAGGCGTACATGGACGATGACTCGGATGAGGATGGGGAGGGCGATGGGAGGGGCCAGAGGAAGGCGAAGATGAATGCCGATATGACAGGGCTTGGGGAAGGGGATGATGATTCGGAGAGCGGTTTGTACTGAAGCGTTGCCATTTCCTTCACTTTGCATGTACTGAAACATTTTGTAGAGGACGAGGACTTTGTCGGCGGCAGCGATAGCGACCCCGATCTCGAGTACGATTCCGACGCTGTATCGAAGGACAGCGACGCCGGCAGCGGCGCGGAAGGTGACGGGGACGGTGATGAATGTATGACATCTTTTTCCGATGCCTTGCCGAAAGTAATTGTAAACCATGTGTACAGCGCCGAAAAAGGAGTCTAAGGAAGAGAAGGCCAAGAAGAAGGAGAAGGACGCTGAGAAGCCCAAGAAGGTCGACAAGGAGAAGAAGGAGAAGAAAGACAAGGGAGAGAAGAAAGAAAAGGGAGAGAAGAAGGAGAAGAGCGAGAAGAAGGGGAAGAAGGATAAGGCCAGCGACGAACCACCGAGGAAAAAAGCCAAGAAGGACCCGGACGCACCGAAAGGCGCCATGTCTAGCTTTTTGTTCTTCACCGTAAGTGCCGTTTTCTTTCGTTCTTGATTAGTTTCACGTATACCTTCACTAAATCGTTATTTCAAGGCTGCAAAGCGTCCAGGGCTGACCGGAAACTTCAAGGAGATCGGCACCCAGCTGGGCGAGCTGTGGAAGGTGTGTCCGCCGGAGGAGAAAAAGGTCAGTGTTATATTCATTCCTTCGAAACATTCATACGTGATCGTAACCATTCGTTGTGCAGATTTACGAAGAGATGGCATCGGCGGATCGTGTGCGATACAAGACGGAGAAGGCGGCATATGACGCGAAGAAGGTGGCCGAGGCACCGGCCAAAGTCGAAAAGATGGATGTGGATGAGGACGACGATGATGATTGAGCTTTTGGGCTGCACCTCTTTCCAGCCTATAGCAGTTGTCCAGCTGACTCGAGTACTTGCGGTTGCTATTTATTTTAAACTGGAAAATTGCTTGCCACTCAGTAAAAATTGTAAACAAATAAAGCAAAGGTTTGGCGTAGTTGGTACTTACAATTGAAAATCTTGGAATATCGTTTGCAAGCTGCAGGCCAACGTACTGTTGAGTGATGGGATGGAAGATCGGGATGAGACGGCGAACCATATTCGCTTTACATATATTCAAGATGACGTCTGATAACACAGGAGGCGTAGTACAATAAGGCACGGGGCACCTATCTCTCGTTTGCTCCAAAAAGCAAAGACGATGATAGAAAAAAAAAAAAAAACTGCAAAAACCGGACACGGCACTAAAAGCACATCACAACACAACCATCACATTACGCCCTAAAACCGACATCGACTCGCCTACTACGCAGTGGCGGTCCTTCTCCCAACAAAGAAGCCAACGGCCAGGACAGCAGCGAAGTAAAGGTAGCGGGAGACCCTGATCTTTCTAAAGAAAAGCTTCAAGAAGGAAGGAGGCGACCTCTTGGCGACCATGTTGAAGACGGTCTTCGCCTTAGCCGAGCCCGAAAACGGAGGGTACCGAACGTTGTTGGCGGCCTCCATCTGTGGGAGAACATTGAAAATATCAGGTGATGCTTTCGTCGTAGCGAAAAAAAGGAAATAAAATAAAATAAAAATAAAAAAGAAGAAGAAAAGAAAGAGGAAAAACCAAAGAAACTCACCCCAGCGGGACGCCACATGGTGGTCCGGCGGTGGCAATAGGCCAGGAAACCGTTCCTGCCGTGGTATGCGCCCATGCCCGAGGGCCCAACACCGCCGAAGGGAAGTTCGTTCACAAAAAAGTTCATGAAGTAGTCGTTGATGACGGCGGCTCCGGAGTGCGTCTGGCCCACAATCTTCTCGGCAACAGCCTTGTTGTTTGCGAAGATATAGAGGGACAGGGGGTGGTCTCTATTTTCATTACGAGCAAATATTATAAGGTCAGCGCTTCTGGAGTTCCAAAGGATCTCGACGACGCACCTTCCGTTAATGATTTTAATAGCCTCCTCCTCGTTCTCAACCTCCACAAGGCCCATAAGGGGGCCGAAAAGCTCGTCCTCCATCAGGGGGTCCTCCAGCTTGACGCCCGTGACGAAAGTCGGCTCGATAAAGAGGTCGCTAGCGTCCTTCTTCCCACCGAGGACGACCTGGCTGTGCGGCAGGGCCTTCTGGCGCTCGAGAATGGTGTCCAGTCGCTTGAAGTGGTTCTGGTTGATGATGCGGGAGTAGCCTTCCGATTTCTGGACGTCGTCGCCGAAAAACTCCTTCGATACCTTCTTGAAGGCCTCGACGAGGCCAGGCATGGCCTTCTTGTGGACGAGGAGGTAGTCCGGAGCGATGCAAGTCTGAAACCGGCGGGATAACGATGAGTCTGACGGCCCTTTGCAGGTCCATACAAAGAAGAAAAATCACACCTGTCCGTTGTTGGCCGTCTTCGCCCAGAAAGTCCTCTTGGCGGCGATGTAGGGATCAAAGTCGTTGTGAATGTAGACGGGGCTCTTGCCGCCGAGCTCGAGGACGACGGGGGTAAGGTGCTTCGCGGCAGCGGTCATGACAATCTTGCCGACGTGGCCGTTGCCGGTATAGAAGATGTGGTCGAACTTCTCCTTAAGCAGGGCCGTGGTCTCCGGAACAGCACCGTTAACGACGGCAAAGGCGGTGGTGTCCAGGAACTGAGGAATGAGCTCGGTGAGGACCTGCGCGGTGTGCGAGGAGACTTCCGACGGCTGATAACACGTTTAGGTCGACAGTGACAGGATTTTCCACAAACGTCCTCGCTTACCTTGATGATGGCCATGTTACCAGCAGCAATGGCGGAGATAAGAGGGGCGATCACGAGCTGGAACGGGTAGTTCCACGGGCTGGGCAGAGAGTTAGGCCATCACTGCACCAAAGACATGTAAGGCACGTACCCAATGATCAAAACAACACCGAGCGGGTCGTGGCGAATCTCGCACTTGTCGGACATGTTCAAGAGCGGGTTCGTGGGAGGCATCTCCGGGGCGACCCAGTCGTCGATGTTCTCGAGCGCATGCACACACTCGTTGATGCAGACAAGAACCTCGTTGAAGTAGCTGAAGTTGCCATCCTGCACGACGCCAAAGCGACTGTTAGCAAGAGCCGATGTGTAGGCTAGGAGCTCCAATACTAACCGCACGGTGGTGGTCCTTGTTCAAGGCGGCACAGATGGCGGCCTCCTTCTGGACGCACATGTCGTGCACCCTGCGAAGCTGGGCCTTCCTCCATTCTACCGAACGCGACTTGTGGGTCCGGTACGAAGCGCGCAGCTTCGCAACGATCTGATGAAGGCGCGCATTAGGACACGAGTGATCGAACACGATGCTCTCAGGGCAATGAGGCCCGTTGCTCGTTGGAGACGGCGTTCTCACCTTGGGGATCTCATCGACGGGGGTGGCGGTGACGGTCATGATGGGGATGTCGAGAACTTCAAGGTGTTCTCGTCGTTGAATTGTATTCACACGACAAGCTGGGTTGCGTGTTGATATGCAGAACGGCTGAACTTCGGTCGCCCAGGTCCTCTGTTTCGAGGAGGCTCCGATGGGGATACTATTAGCGCGAAGGTTTTCCCGTACTTTCGATTTCCCACCGCCGTGGTTGCACAAGGTGCCAAAGTGTCACGGACTGACATGTTGACAATTCAGGAGAGCTCGGCAGCGTAGCCATCGCCTCCCAGCCGGCTGCCTTGGTGGACTGAGCGCATTCGCAGCTATGCAAACGCAGTTGGTTCGAGTAAGTCAAAGAGGCGCTGCACCTCGCGGTAAAAAATGGGCATATCGACTTGTGGCTGCTTGAGAAAAATAGAGCCTACGCCTTGCGCGAGGCGAGGACTCACGCATGCTCGAGGTCTGCGCGCTTCCATGCTTGAGTGCAGGTAATGATGAATAAGATGTCAATTTCTCTGTAGTTCCATCACGCCAGCCCTCGCGACCCGCCGCCGACAGCCTATACACCCAGAGTCCTTGCTGCGATCGAGGATTAGAGACTTCCTTACCGTCGCCGCCGTTCCAGTCAAACCACATCAGGACCCGGCAATGAACGTCGAGGTTTGGGCTTCCAACTTGGAGGCCGAGATGGTCGTCCTGCGCGACCTGGTCGAGAAGTATCCCTACGTTTCCATGGTGCGTGGTCGAGATGCTGAAGGCATGCGCTGCTGGCGGACCTCGCCAACGCGGGGAATCAAACGAGCTGAGTGAACGTGAAAATAGGACACCGAGTTCCCCGGTGTCGTGGCGCGACCCATTGGGAACTTCCGAACATCCGCCGACTACCACTACCAGACCCTGCGATGCAACGTGGATCTGCTCAAGATCATCCAACTCGGCCTGACCTTCGCGGACGAGAACGGGAACACTCCGCAGAACGCATGCACGTGGCAGTTCAACTTCAAGTTCAACTTGAGGTGGGCGGGAGTGCTCGATGGCATTCTTTGAATGAGTCTTCAGTCGCGAAGGGGTCGTTTTAATATACCGTTGCAGCGATGATATGTACGCCCAAGACTCGATCGATCTGCTCACGAAGTCTGGGATCGACTTCAAAAAGCATGAGGAGTTTGGTATCGACGTGGAGCATTTCGGCGAGCTGCTGACCAGCTCGGGGTTTGTACTTTTGGATGACGTGAAATGGGTCTCGTTCCACAGGTTTGTTTACGATATTGCATTGTCTTGCTCAACAGACCTGCAGTGGCTATGACTTTGGCTATTTGCTAAAAGTGCTTACGTGCTTGCCGTTGCCCGCCGAGGAGGCGGACTTTTTCGAATTGCTGCGAATGTGGGTGTTTTCTGTCGTTTGCGTTTTGTGTTAAATGGTTTCGCAGCTACTTCCCTTGCATATACGACGTGAAATTTTTGATGAAGAGCTGCAAAAACTTGAAAGGCGGTCTTCAAGACGTTGCAGACGATTTGCAGGTGCGGGACTTCTGGCGAGTATGATGAGGAGGAAACCTTATTTTCCCACGACAGATTCCTCGTATCGGTCCTCAACACCAGGCCGGGAGTGACAGCTTGCTCACCTGCAAAACGTTCTTCAAAATGCGGCAAACTTACTTTGATGATAAAATTGAAGACGAAAAGTATCTCGGATATCTTTATGGTTGGTCGCGTTGGCTCTATGTATCATACTAAAGCTGCGTGTAGGCCTGTCTTCCTCTTTTGTGCAAAATATTCAGCAGTACGCATATTAACTCACACGCGCGATCGTTCTCCGCCAAAGTTCACTCGTAATATTTAGAATAAGAATATATATTTAATTGCCGATGCCATTGAATGGTTATTAACTGTCTCCGTGTCCGTCGTTGAGGACTTCGCACCCAGATCTCAAAATCAAGCTGCGGAAGTTGAGCTTTCGAGTTGTCGTCTCCATTACTCCGGCGCGCCCACAGACACGATGAGCATTGGGGTTCCTATCAAGGTCCGCGATCCTCCGCTCTCATTCTTTCATTAGCCAGCGTGGACTCAAGCGTACGGCGCGGCGTCGGGGCTGGGAGTTATTCGTTGAACCATCGACTGACCGCCTTTCCCATTCCCTTCTTCTTCAATCGCGCAGCTCCTACATGAGGCCATGGGCCACATCATCACGGTCGAGCTCAAGTCTGGCGTCGTGTACCGCGGCAAACTCCTCGAGGCCGAGGACAACATGAACGTGCAGCTCAAGGAGATCGCGGCCACATCTCGGGAGGGGAGGGTCACGCAGCTTGAGCAAGTCTATGTCCGGGGCTCCCAAATTCGGTTCTTTATCGTGCCGGACATGCTGAAGAACGCTCCGATGTTCAAGAGGGTCGGGCCTGGCGCGACAAAGGGGAGGGGTATTGGTCTCGGCCGGGGGAAGGCTACCGTCGCCCGTGCAC
>JADGJL010001031.1:0-10862 GCA_027600665.1 Irineochytrium annulatum | reverse complement strand
ATCATGCACATATCTTGGGGTGACTCTGCTCCATGTTCCTCTCGCTCCTCAGCTGCGGCCCCGCTAACAACTTTGCGTTGTCGTTGTTCACTAGCAAAGGCTGCTGACCTCGCTGCCCGTCGAAGGAGATGGCGCTGGTGTCGGCATGGCAGAGAACATTATCGCAGGGCCGCGGGATCGCCAACGAGACCGGACGATCAGTGAGCATCGCAATAGATGCTTCTTCGTCGCAGCCACCTCCCGAGGGAGTTGCAAGGTATTCATACACCATCTTTAGGGGAGTTATCGGGCCAGATAACACCACCAAATTGAATTAAGAACGGCCAGACAAAAATGTGAGTAGGTGGCTCCTTAGGAGAACAACAATAAGAGAGGATGTTGAAACGTCAAACAAGATCAATTTACGGTCAGATAAATCTATAATTTGCATACCTATTGTACGTCCATGAAGAGAAGTGTATTGTTCGAAAGTGGCAAACGAAGTAAAGAAGGCAAACCTATGCGGGGAGAGTAAAGGAAGGAAGTACAGGAAGGACTTAATCAGGTCGAAAGAGCGTCCATCAAACGCCGTAAGCGAATTTTAAGTAATATAGAAACGGACAGGAAGTTTGACCATGAAGACGGAGCCATGCCGCAGAAAAGCCCGATACCAACAACGGATAGCTCTGAGTATACGACCAACCCACGCGCCAGCAAAACAAGACCCAGATGCAAACAATCTAACCATCATTCACCCTCATCCCATGCATTCCCTCCTGTAACTGATTCTGATAGTCAAACCAGGTCGGTTGCCCGCCGCTCTGTGCCCCAGCGCCACTTCCTCCACCGCCGCCATTTCCGGAGTGCGCGCTGTGAATGGACCGCTGATCCTTCCGGTACTCCAGATATGTCGGGTTCATGTGGTCCTGCGGTGGCGGCGCCATGGCGGCGTGATGATGATGCACCCCGATAGTTGACCCCCCGCCTTCGCCGGCCATCGCGTGCCGATCCAACTCCATCATGACCGGCACGACATAGATCTGCTGATTCCCGCCCTGCGCATCGCTGCCGACGGCCATGAGCGCTGGCGGCGGCGGGTGGCTGAGGAGTGGTCCGACACTGTCGCTTGACGTGTCCATGGATCCTCCAGGGCTCTGTCCCGCAATGTTGTTGTTGTTTAACGCAGCAGCGGCATTGGTGGCGTTGGCGGCCGAGACCATCGCTTTCAACGCAGATCGTTTCTTCAGGAGGTGTCGAGCGCCGGCGACGGATACGAGAGCCGAAACAAGGACGGCGAGCGCGACGCCGAGAGCGATGATGACGATTCTATCCGAGGTGTTCTGCGCAGGTTGGTTGTCCTGTTGGTTAGCGGCGGCGGTGGAGGAGGTCGTTGCGGCCGCGGTTGTAGTGGTAGTGGAAAGGGTAACTGAAGTGGCCGGGGATGGGGAGAGTCCGAGGATCTGCTGCGCGCTGCCAATCTTGAAGGCGGTGTAGTTGTACAGGACGTACACGCCGGTGGCCAGGCCGCAGCCCCCCGGGCCGTTGCTGAGAACATTCCATGACGAGGAGTAATATGGATCGGTCGATGACGGCGATGCTGCTGATAGTGTTGTTGTTGACGCGATGGTTGTCGTTGCAGAAGCTAATGTGGGGTTAGCGGGGCATGCCCCGCAGGCGGCCGCCGGATTACCGAGGTCGGCCTTGTAGTCAGGTTTTGCCGCATAACAAGAGCAGGAAAAGGCGCCGCCGATTGACTGCATTCCCACAAAGCCGCACTGGCTGATGGCGGCCGCCTCCAAGCAGACGAGGGCTTGCGCCTGAGTCGTGGTTGGGGGCGACGACAGTGTGAGGTTGGTCCCGGCAGTGGCAGGCACGACGCAGCCGATCACGCCGTCCGGGTAGAAGGCGGGCGAGGCCATGGCGGGCGGCCAGTTCGCAGAGGTGATCAGCGTCCGCAGCGTGCTCACGGTCCTGCTGTTCGATGCAAAGGGGGCTTTTTCGTGCTGTTCCACAAGACGTCAGTCCTATGCGAACTTGTCGACTTGCTAATGCACTCTGGCGACGGACGGCCCGGCGGAGAAAGGGGTTACATTGTGATCCCATCGGCTTCTGGCAGTGTGGCGAGGAGCGTGTAGCAGAATACTTATTCGATATTTCGGCATTGAAGCGAAAAAGACCGTTCTGCTCATTAGTTTAAGTCGTTAATTGTCATATTTTAGAAAAGGTCAGGACCGTTTCTCCTTGTCTTAGCAGAACAAAGTAGAGAAAATGAAAGGAAAGCCAGAACGGGACAAAAGAAGGTGGGAAGAAAAGAGAATTACCAACTCAAGGCATAAGAGATCCAAAGCAGGTTGCACAGGAGAAGAGACGAGGAAGCAAGAGGAACATGGAGGCAAAAGAAAAAACAGATACTAGCAGGCTCTCAGCTTTTTCAGACAACGCCGGGAGACAAATCAAGTAAGATACAAATTCAGAAATGAGAAAGGGGATAGATGGCAAGAGTCCTAAAGGGTGCGCGATTTTAGGCGCGCATTCCACATGAAGGAGGAGGGGAGAATAGGTGCGTTGGTGAAAAGATTGTGTCGTGACAATAAACAAAGCAGAGGAAGAAGGTGGATGATGGCAGGGGGAGGAATTTAAAAAATGCCATCGATGGAAGCCGACGGATACATACACGTTATGATCTGCACCCAAACGAAGTAGCGGGAAGTAATTATATCGTGCGGGAATCAAACGACAGACATCTGGAACCCCAACGTAAAGCAGAAAGGACAAGGGCAGAATGAAAGAAAAAAGTCAAATGTCTAACTCCCGACTTCCAGACAGCGCGCCGACCTCCGCACTTCAATTCCTTGGCCGACGAGTTTCACCATCCTCTCTAATATCCAAACGACCCAACACACGGAAAGGATCAATGGTGTCCTCGGCTTCGGAGCACGTTCGTTTTCCGGACCGAAATAAGCCTCACAAGCGGCTCCTTGAACGCCGCCATGTCCCAGTACGTGACAAACTCGGTCGCGAGCTGCTGAGGGTCATCGAGCTGTAAATCACACAATTTAATACACAGATATGACCACGACCACATAACAAGCAAGTCTCGTCACCTCATGAACCGACAGCGTCTGGTGTCCACCCGTCTTCGTCTCAATCCTCAACTTCAACAACATCCGGCCCCTCTTCGGGTTCGAATACTCGAATGCAGGCTTTTCGCCGCCCTCCTCCGCGGCCGCCGGTTTCACCGCTACAGCCGTCGCCGTCGGCGTAACATTCTTCTCCTTCTCCACCTCCCGCTTCGCATCAACACCCCAATTGCCCCTCGCGCTAGCACCAACGCTCCCAAACCTCCCCGCAGCGCCAGCGACATATCCGACGCTCCCAGGTCTCGGCGCCTTCGCAGCGGTCGTTGCGCCAGCAGCGGCCGCCGCAGCGGCCGCCGCCGCCAACACGGCCGGAGGCGGTCCTTGCGGCGCCGGTGGGACCGACGGGCCCCAACCAGCACCTGCGACCGTCGTGACGCCCGACACGGCGCCACCGGCAGTTCCATTGACCGCTCCTCCCGTCCACCCTGCCCCCGCGGCCATCTTCATGCCATTCGCCATCAGCTGCGGAGCCGGCGGCTGGGGCGCTACTGGCTGAGCCGCGGAAACCGCCGGCGGAACCCATGCCGCAGTCGGGTTAACAGGGCTCTTGACGCCGCCTGGCGCGGCCGCCCAGGGGTCAACTGCGTTCGTAATCGGTGCGGGGCCGAGGACACCGGTGGACGGCCGGGGAGCGGCAGCCCACGGGTCGACGAAGCCCGACCCACCCTGCTGCGCCGTGGACCAAGTCGAGGAAGACGAGATGAGTTGGGCAGGGTTGTTCCATACGGCCGGGTCGGATCCCCATGGCGTTTGGGCCTGCGGCGGGACGGTTGGGGTGGCTGGCTGGTGGATCCACGTCGGGCCGGACGCGCTGGCGGTGGCGCTCGTGGTCGAAATTGGCGCGACGCCGGGAGGTGTGGCGGGCGCGGCGAGATCCGCCGGGGGCGTGTCTGAGGGCAGGAGGGAGTTCGTGCGCGTCCTCCGCCGACCCGAGGCGATCAATACGGGCGCTTGCTCGCCGTCAGCGCCATCCGCTCCGGTTGCGGTGGGCCCGTCGGTGGTAGCGTTGTTCAAGGCGGCCATGGCGCTGCTGGCCTCTGCGGCCTCCGCCTGCGTGATGGACGCTGCCCGACGCGCGCGGCCAGAGAATAAAAGGACGCCGGATTCACCGCCGGGGGCCGGAGAAGCGGGTACGGCCGCGACAATAGAAGGCGTCGGGGCTGCGCTCGTGATGACGGAGATCGGGGTCGATTGCGCCGGCGGGGGAGCGATGCCGACTGGTGCCGTCCAAGAACCCGCAGTGCCGGGAGCTGGCGGGCCTGCGGGTGTACCGACGCTAAGCTTCCGTTGCGGCAGGCGAGAGGCCGGCGGCGCGCTCCAGGGGTCGTTGGCGATGCCGGGCACGCCGGTTCCCCATGCTGGGGACGACGAAGACGCGGTGGATGGGCTGTCGCTATTCCACCCGGCAGCGGTCGCGGATGGCGGCGGCTGGCTGGGCTGCGGCTGTGCCGGCTGCTGGAAGGATGGGACGAACTCGGACGCCTTCAGGCTGAGGGTCGACTGCCGGTTGGCCGGGGCATGGTGACGGTCAGGGGCCGGCGTTGGTGTGGTTGCCTCGTCGCCAGGCTTCGCGACCTTAAGACCCTTAGCGGCGGCGGCGGCCAGGAATGCAGCCCTCGCCGCGGCCTCGTCGATGGCAGATGCACCCATGCTCTCGGGCTCGGACGTCAACCCCGTGGTCGGAGCGAAGCTGCTGCTCGAAGATGGCGGTGACGGCGGGGCTTGGAACGACAGCCGCATCGAGAAGTCCTTCCCGTCAAAGCTGCTCGTCCTCGACCTCCGCTTCTCCCTAATCTTCTCCTGCCGCTCCAACTTCGCCGCGGCCGCGTCCTCCTCGTCGTCGTCATTCCTCGCCGATAAACCCAACAACGACCGCCGGTGCCGAAGCGTCCTGGAAGACCTCCGTTGCAGCGACGGCGAGGTCCCCGCGGATCCCGTCGGCGAGCTCTCCATCGAAGCCGCGTGCGCAGCGGCTGCCTCCTTTGCCGCAGCGATAGTGGCGGCCGCCTCGCCCGGCGCCAACACGTTCCGAATAATCGCTGCCGCGAAGCCCGACTTCGCATTCTTCCTCCTCCTCTCCTCCGCACTTTCCGACCCAGACGGCTCGTGTGTCGCATATGTGACCTCGACTTTAAGCTCCGGCTGGGGAGCGCCACCCTCGAGGAGCCTACCCGGAGATGCCGGAGGCGTCGCCAGTGATGTCCCGACGACATAGTTCGCGAGCGACTTGAGCGACTCGCCTTCGAGCGAGCACTCAAGGTCGTCCGTCCGGTTTGTTGCAAACTCTTGGATATAGCTGCCCATGATCTTCTCACAGCCGTCCAAGACCAGGAGCTCCAGCTTCGTGCTTTTCTGGACCATCTGATGAACCGCACCGGGGGAGATCAGGTCGCACGCGGACAGGTACAGCTCCTCGAGGGTTCCGCCGTTCGACGCCGTCGCTCGAACCGTAAGTGCGTTGAGAGACAGGTCCGTGATGCGGTCGCAGAAGGAGCAGTCCAGCGATCGCAGCTTCACACACGTTGTCGCGATCTTGATAATGGCGTCGTCAGTAACCCGCGGGCAGGACTCTAGGATGATGATCTCAAGGTCTGGGCACTGTGAGGCCGCGAAGCGGAGCATATCGTCTGTGACGGGGCTGTTGCGGAGATTGAGGGACTTAAGGGCTCGGCGAAGGCCCTTGTTCGAGAGGTCGAGGGAAGTGAGGTCAGCCTCCTGGCATTCAGAAAGGTCGAGTTCGAGAAGAGATTCGGAAAAGGTGATGACGGGATGGATGGAGGCGATAGAGACATTTGTAAAGGAGAGGTCGAGTCGGAGGAGGTGCCGGCACTTCTTCGTAAGCGCGGGGATAAAAGAGTCGGATATCGGGCATCCTGGGAGGTCGAGCTGCAGGAGATTCTGGCAGTGATGAGCAAGCGACTGCACGAGGATGTTGGAGATATGGAAGCAGTTTTCGAGCCGGAAAACTTCCAAATTCGGGCACATCCCCAAAGTCGCGTCCAGGTCGCCCATGTACAGGTTGTCGGCCGCCGTGCCCGAGATGTCCAGCTCCCGGATCATGACCGTGTAAGGAAGGGCGGGTAAGGGTGTGTAGAGAAGGCCCATGAGTCGTTCGAAGGAGTCTGGGGAGAATAGCGGCGGGGCCCGGTACATGGCCTCCGCCACCGTCTTGCACCAGCCTTTGCAGACGAGTAAGAGGGAGACATGATCGCCGTGGTCTTTGAGATTATCTACAATGTTCGAAATGACCCTGCTCGGGATATTTGCGATCTTCAGCTATTTACAAGGTTTAGTCCGAATTCTATGAAAGCGAATCGCAAGCATGTGTAGATCAAACCTTTGCAACGGGATCTCTAACGCTGAAAGGAAGAAAAGCGGTCAGCAGCTTGAAGGAGCCCAAATCAAATCATAAGGCCAAGCAAGACACTCACTCAGTGGCCATGAATGAAGGAAATATATGAGGAGCGTAACGTGCTTCCGTCCGTGATTATCTTGTTGAAGTTTTTAAGGATGAGATCGAGGGCGCCGAAGGTAGAGCGGTCGAGGACGTCAATCCACCGCAGGTCCAGTGTACGAAGCCGAGTGCTCCTGGATCCCCCTGCGAGACGATAGAGCGTTAGGACCTCTCCGACCCGATCGTTGAACGAGTGGCAGGTTGGCGGCGTCCGACAGCCCGCGGCCCTCCCAAATGGCCCCACCCAAAGCGCAGTCCGCTCGACTACCTCGTCAACGGAAGCCCCCAGTGATTCCGGTCCAGGCGTCCAGCGTCGGTCCTTCCTCGGAGAGTTCCTGGAGGTTCAGGTGCCTCGATTCTGGACAGCACAGGGAGGGTGTAACGTCAACTCCTGTCGTCCCACAAGGACCAACCAATGGCGAAACCGAAGCCCTCCCATCGCCCCCGTTCTCCATGCCCGATGTCGCGACGCCGCCAGCAGTTCGCTGCCCGCCATCTCCACATGGCCCAATGCCTTCGGCCGCCGACAGCGACGCGTAGGGGAGCAGGGTGCAGGATTCTACGATGAGCGAGAGGGGGTAGACACATACGGTTGCGATGCAAGAGGGAGGAGCGATGACACTGGTAATGACGGAGCAAGGGGCGGATCGCGCGGGCGCAAATGGTGGCGGCGGGCAACTGAATAGCGCCGGAATAAGGCCTTCCAGAAGCAGCAGAGTCCGGCACTTCGTCTTTTTGCTGGATTACTTCATCACTTGACAGGAGAACGTCCACCCACACCAGACATTAATCTACTTTACAAAAAGGAATAACATTACCATACTGCAAAAAAGGAAGAATCATCGTTGAATTCTCTTGACTGGAGATTGACGGTGGGAAGTTGTGCTGTTTAAGATGGAGCTCTGGTGCTTTACGCGACGGTCGGCCCACAGTTGCCGTCCTCATGCTCTTAGAGGCTCCGATTTCACTGCCTGTCGAAGATTCCGCTCCTAATGCTATCCAGACACCATGCGACGTCTTTCTGCCATGCAAACAAGCTGGTGATCGTCAAAAATGGTCCCTTCATCCCTGATCGCGGTCGTCGCGCCCCTCATCGCACTCGCCGTCCTCCCGGCGCCGTGCCGGACGTGGACCCAACATATCAGGCGTCCCGGCGTGCTGCCGGCCTCCCACCTGCGCGCTTCCCGCCGTGGGCGGCCGTTCGTGGAAGCGCGCGACGGGACCGGGGACTCCGAAGACCTCGATGGCTCGCCCCTCAACACGGGTTGCTGGAACGTCGACATTGGCGTCGGCGGAGTCGAGGTGATGCATTTTGTTGCCCACATCGCTTCTATATCTAACAGTCATCCGATACCCAGCTTCTCGCTCAAGTGGACTCTGGGAGCAGCGACCTGCTAATCCCCGGCGTCGGCCTAGCGGGGTACATGGGTCCCACGTACGACCACGGCGACAAGCAGCCGCTCGTCTGGTCCACACTTAGCACGACCTTCTCGGACGGGAGCTCCTGGTCCGGCCAGCTCTACAGCGACACCGTCAACGTCTCCGGTCTGGTCACCACGGCTCCCTTTGCCGTCATTCAGGACCAGACGCAGGACAACCCCATCGCAGATGGAGTCTTCACGCAGGCGCTCCTGGGCCTCGCGTTCGACGACATCTCCCTGCCGTACAGTCAGGGGCTGCCCGGCCCGCAGACGCTCATGACGGCGCTAACGACCTCGGGGGCCATTGCACACGACCGCTTCGCCGTCCGTGGGTGCACAGCCGACTCGAACGAGACGTCCTATATTGACTGGGGCGCGTCGAACGCGTCGCTGACCATCGACGGGTCCGGTCAGCCGGTGGGCTGGGCAAAGGTGGTGTCGAGGGATCATTACGCCGTGAACGTCGTTGGCGTGACCTTAGGCGGGCAGAAGCAGAGTTTAGGGTTCGGGTGGCAGTCGTTCGGGGATCAGAGCATCGTGGACACGTGCACGACATTGCTGCTGCTGCCGTACGGGCTGCTGTGGGCTTTTATCAAGGCCGTTGATACCAGCGGGGTGCTGCAGGCGGCGGGAGTGAAGCAGTCGCTCGTGAACGGGTTTCTGACCGATTTGCACCCGATCACGGAGGTGAGTTATGGGTGCTTTCATTGTGGCGACTTTACTCCAATTGACCGTGTGGTACACAGTCTTTGCATGCGATCAAGTACGGGCGCTTCCCAAACTTGACGATATCGATGGAGGCGACCGATGGGGGCGTGATAGACATCACGCTAACGGGGAGGGACTACATCCGGTCGGACGGGAACGGGAGCCTGTACTTCCCGGTCCAGAGCTCGGACGACAACGGGCTCGTCTTGGGCGGCGTTGTCTTTGAGAGCTTCTACGTTGTCTTTGACAGGGACGCCGGCGCCGTCGGGTTCGGGCCGGGGTGCGGGTTCATAAAGTAGGTTTACTTGCAAGAGGTAAATGCTGATTCCGCAAATTTGCTAACTTCACCTCTGTAACTTCACAGCGGGACCGCAGCAGCTCGTAACGCGGTGGTAAAGCGCTAAAAGCCAATAGCAGCCTTTCATATTTACAACGAACTACATCGCATCCAGCATCCGTTCTCATATGATTAGTAAGGATATAAAGAGTAAAGATTTGTTGAATAGAGAGAGATTTTTGACCATCTCTCGCCAAGCTACGTTGTATCTTTTGGAGAACTCTTCAACTAATAGTATACTTTACGAGGTTGAACAGCTGCGAATACATGCGGTTGGATATTAAGGTGTACGTTCAACGAGAAACCTTTTGATAGGGAGCAAATCGATGCAGGGATGACCTAAGTTGCGGTATTTCTGGGAGATCACCAAACTTTGCATCGTGCGATACGCCAACACGATTGATCTATTACTAAGCCTGTAATCCAGTTACAGCCCCAAAATGTCCAATAACGATGCGGGATTCAGCCCACACAGAGAAAAAAGAATGTAACCAAGATATTAACATTTTAAGATAAAGCCGACAACAAAGGCAGTTGGGGTGCGAAACAGAATGAAAAATGGTCAATCACATCGTCAGCCTGCGAAGCTTCGACTCCTCCTTGCCAAGCGCATAGCTTTTCTTCAACAGCGGGATAAGGACGTCGACCGGTACACCTCCCATTGTAATCGAGCCCTTGCAAAAACATTGTCAATCGACGCGCCTCCCAAACTTTAAGAAACTTAGCACATACCTTTGGGTTTGGCAACGCAACGGAAGGATCTACTGGCGCAGCCTTATCAGCCTGTTGCTTCTGCTTCTCCGCCTCCTCCTTCTTCTTGACGCCGTCCTCCTCCTGACTAGATAGGCCCATGTTCTTCAAAAACTCGGGCGTGACCTTGAGCTCGTCGTTTTTGATAATGATGCCGGACTGCTTCTGGAGTTGCCGGGCAACGTCCTTAATCCTGGTCGGGATGCTCTGAACGATCTTCCGGAGCTGCCGGACGGTAAAGCCCTCAAAAGTCGTGTGTAGGGCCTCACCCATCCGCCGCATCTCGTCCATCGTCTGCTGCATCTGCGCGAACGTGGCCGAGACGATCGCGTCGGTCGCGAGGAGCTTCTGGAAGATCAGCTCGAACTGCGGGAAATCCGACTGGAGGTAGTTCTGCTTCCGAATGTTCCAGTCCTCCCATTTCTTCCGATTCTCAAGCGAGTTATCCTGGGGCGGTTCCGGCTCGTTGAACGGAGGCGGCGCTTTTGGGAACTTTTTCGCCTTAATCAAAGCGACCTCATCCAAGACATGGCGCTTCAGGATCTGGTCAAACCGGTACATGTGGCACCGCGCGACGATGCCGCTGTTCTCGTGGTACCGATCGTGGAGTTCCTGCTCCGTCATATCAGCCAGCTCCACTGCCGCCATCCACTCCCTTCCAGGCCACACAGTAATCTTCGGCGCCCCGGGCACCACCTCCTCAACAACCCTGCAGCCCTCGACCCAGTTCCTCCGAATAAGAGTGTAGATAAAACTCCGGCACGTCGACGTCGTCGTTTTGTTCTTCTCAATCAGCTCCTCGATATTTCCGTTCGGCGCCTCCATGTAACCCAGCAGTTCGATGAAAAGCTCCTGTTTCTCCGCCTCCTGCATCTGCTGCTGCTCCTCCGGCGAGATGTCGGGCGGCTTTTCGATCTTTTTCTCCGGCGGCGGGGCCCGCTTCTTCAACCGATTCCTTAGGTTGGGATCCTTCAGCATATTCATAAGTTCGGCTTGCATATCACCCCCGCTGGCTGCAGCGGCCGGAGCGGGCGGTGGGGGTGGTGCGCCGCCCATCCCCGGTGGCGGAGGAG
>JADGJL010001030.1:0-10870 GCA_027600665.1 Irineochytrium annulatum | reverse complement strand
GGGCGCCCCAGAGCGTAAGGAGGTCATTTTACTTAACTGTGAAGGATAAGGCTAAGAAGTCGAACCTGCGGACCACGGGGGCGGGGGCTCCTGATGCGGAGTGAACGTGCTTGTGCACTTGCAATGTGATATATGTTTTCAATATGTAATAATGTTTCTGTTACTTAATTCGGCTCCGCTCGTCTTCTCTCTTATAGTGGTTCAACACCTGGGCCCTGACAGGTCATCAAACTTTTCCTATCATTCTCTCTTGTATGTAATTCTCTCAAACGAGGTATGTAAAGGCCTCTATTTCGAGAGTACTCCCTGTAATCACAACAATAAACCAAATTCTTGTAATCAGAAGAACAAAACAAGACAAGTTGTTGTGATTAACACGGGAAAAGAAAATAAAAAGCTCAATGTGGTAGGGAAGTCGAAGTTACGGTCAGCAACCTCGTCGAAAAGTCTTTCGTTAGATCATAATCTGGCAAGAAAACAGATATATAATCACATAATTAATCCAGAGGGTCATCAACCATATCTCCCGTTGGAGAACATACAAACAGCAAGTAACACGGTCGGCGCTAGGATAAAGCCGCATGTCGTTGACACACGTTGTGCCTTCTTACAGAAAATATGAATGATGTCGTCGCAAGGTTGTAGCTAAAATTGCTTTGCCGTTCACTATCTTGAAAGAAAGCGGCCTTAAATTTCCGGATTCTTACGTGCCTCTCCTTAACGTAGAGCTTCATGAGGCCAAACACACCTGAGCAATAAAATCCACTGCAAGCATTACTCAAAAGTATGCCATCAACCATGTAGTCACATCACCAACAGGGTTCGTCCTCTTCAACAAATATCTCCGCCCCGTGTAGTACTGTGAAGAAGTTTGAAAAAACAAAAAAATTACTGACCCAACGGCGAAGCAGTCAAAACGAGGGGCCAATCGGCCGTTTATTTCCAACTAAAAGAAAAACAGTCCCAGTAATATGCAGCATGGTATAAAGAGCGCTCTCAGCGGCTCAACCTCTCCCGACAAGCAAAAATACAAAGCGTCCCTTCCGTCGCTCGGTCCCAAGCTTGGCTTGGCAGAGTTCTTTTTCTGAAGTCTCAGGCGTCGTGGCCAGACCGTACCCCGACACTCTCAGCACCTTCTCCATCATCCCATTTAATCGACGACACATCATTCCACGCCGAGAAACTCCTTCACCCTCCCGTCCTCGTTCGCCTCGTCCAGCTCCTCCAGCGTGCCTTTGAACTCTCCCTCGACAAAGATCTGCGGCAGCGTCTTCTTGCCTGACTTGCTGAACATGTACTCCTTCGCTTCTCTGTGGATGAAGCAGCGTTAGTCCAATGATCATCAGTATGGGCACATACTCGTCAGTGGATATGTCGACCTCCGTAGCGTCGATCTTCCTTGCGGCCAAGATGTCGAGAACCCTCGTTGTGGCCTTCTTCGCAAACAGGTTCCCGCTCACGGAGGAGACGTAGATCGTCACACCCTTCGCCGCCATGTCACTTCCTAAATGGACTTGGAAGCAAAGTTGACGCAAATGGGGAAGCGGCCACGGGACGATGCGGAGGACGCCGGACCAGCGATCGAGGGCGCGCCAACGTACCAGCGACTTCCGCTCGCGGCGGCGGGAACAACGAGCAGCGTTTTCAGGAAGGAGTTCACGAGCTACTCGGCGTACGACAAGCATAAGTTGTTCGTGAACAACTATCTGCACTACGGCGCTGGGGGGACAGATAATCGCAAGGCCGGGCTGGTGGAGGCCGCGAGGCAGGCGAACACGGGGAAGACCGAGGTTGAGATTTTAAGGGAGCATCACCGGTTCGTTATTCTCATCCTCCCCTTCCACTCCCTGCGACGCCTAACGATGATGATGCCAGGTTCCTGAGAGATGAAGAAGACGACGAGGACGTCTCAGCCCCGACAACATGGGAACAACGCCTTGCGAAGAAGTACTATGACAAGCTCTTCAAGGAGTTCTGCCTCGCAGACCTCTCCCGCTACCGCGAGGGTAAGGTTGCCATGCGCTGGCGCACTCAGCGCGAGGTCATCGAAGGCAAGGGGCAATTCAGCTGCGCCAACACGCGCTGCCCCCTGCTCCCCCCTCGAGCGCTAGGGACCCGGCGACCTGTTGATCATTCAATGCCGCCCCCACCGCCGCCGGCGCCGCGGCCGCGGCTAAAGAGCTGGGAGGTGAACTTCGGATACATGGAAGAGGGGGAGAAGAGGAACGCGCTGGTGAAGCTGAGGCTTTGTGACGGGTGTGGGGATATGTTGAATTACAAAAGGAGGAAGGAGATGAGGCGGGAGGAGAAAGAGAGGAAGAGGGCGAAGAGGGAACGGAAGAGACAGAGGAGGGAGGCGGCCATGCAGTTGGTAGGGGCGGATATGCCGGCGAGGGCAGTGGCGGCGGACGAAGTGGGTGGCACAAGTGGTGGTCAAGAGGATGGGGGGGAGGATGACGAAGAGGATGATGGGAAGGAGGGCGAGGATTCGTCCGAGGATGAAGTGGTTCGGAAGGAAGGTGCGCGGAGCGTGGGGGAGGATGGAAGGAACATCGACCAGGAGATGGAGGACTTCTTTGCTGATTTAATGAAGGAGGAGGATGACAAGTCAACGGCTGGATGAATGGGATGTTGAGGTTTAACAGCAGAAAGAAAAGTGGACGAAAGTCAACGACTTAAATGGCGTCCAGCGCTACTTTTGAATTTACGCGGCTCAAAATTGGTGAGCAGGAGGATGCGAAGTAGAAGCGGGGTTCTGCGAGACAATTGTTGATTGTAAGCACGCATAAGTGATAGCACGTCGCCATATATTATTGAGAAAGAAAGCGGCCTTGGAACGCTTAATGTATATGTACATATATACCGTAATATAAAGTCAGCAAGCATAAGATGCTTGTAATGAAGGTATTATTGAGTGTAAACGAGCGTAAAAATATAGAATTCTGGAACAATTAAAAAGAAATGTTCATCCAGACGCTGCATAAGCCGGCAGCTCCCCATCAACGTCCCCCATGACCCTCCAAGCCTGTGGCGGTATTGGCACCGAGCCGACGTCCCCGCCGCCTCCCTCACCTCCATCCGGCGGTAGCAGCAGCCACGGCGAATCCACCGTCGCGGAGTGCGCCAGTTCCCTCGAGAAACGCGTCACTACCAGGGGAGCGGAAAGCGTGATGACGGACTTTTGCTGCTGGAAGAAGGAGGTCGACGCGCGCGTCACGTGTACTTTCACGCCATATGAGATCTTTACGGGTGGCTTCCAGCAGGAGGTGGCGGTAGCGCTGTGTGGGAAGGATATCTTTTGCAGTAAACATACAAAATTAGCGCAAAAACAATGATTTTGATGCAAAAAGGGGGGTCTCACCGTCTGCGGCTTATCGAGATCCGTCAAAATGTAATGCGGCACGCTGTAACTTGCGACCTTTATCTCCGTGACGGCCGTATGTCCCCTCGCGACCGCCTCGATCTTCTGCATCACATCAACCCTGACCGCGCTCACCACCTGCTTATCCCTCTGCTTCCCCTCCGGCACCAAATTCGTTGCCCCCGGGTCTTTCCCACAACTGATCACCATGACGACCTTCTTGCTTGTCTCCAACACGCTGCTGAACCTGCATTTGAACAAACGATCGGACTGGGGCATGCGTTCATTGACGGTGGTGGCCGGCCTGGTGTATGCTTGGACGATCTCCGGCAAGACGGGGTTGACCTCAATGCGGATTGGTTCGGTCGTGAAGGATTGGGAGCCTAGATGGAGGGTGGAGAAGACGTCGGATTTGTGGAACTGGACTGTTGCGGAGAGGTGATACCTGGATGTGGATGAAAGGGGTTAGATGCGATAAAGGTTCTCCTCTTCCCTCTAGCACCCTCCGTCGTCTATATTCCACCCGCCTCTCCCAGCTCGCACGCGACATACCATGTTTCCGTAACAAAATCCCCCCCTTCCGTATACAGCCTCTTCCCGGCCGGTGTAACGATCGTCGACGGCAGGTCCATATTGAGCGTGCTAATAAACCGGCTCGGAAGCACCAGATTCCGTATCGCCATCTGCACCGGCACCTCGATGCTGAACGGCAACTCGATGCTTGTCCCATCCCCGCCCTCTGCGCTCGCCGTCGGATCCGGTATCACAAACGGCGACCGCGGCAGCGCCAGTTCCTCCGTCAAGCTCAGATGCACAGACTCGTCACACAGTATACCGTAGGGGAAACTGGTGGGGTTCTTGAACCGGACCGTCGTTCGGCCGGTGAGGGATATGCGGACGGACTCGATCGTGCGGGCGGGAAGTTTGGAGCGCGTGCGAATGCGGACGATACCTTGGACATGGAAGTCAGTCGCGCCGGGGTGGCCGGTGATGAAGGCATTACGAAGGGGCGTGCCCTGAAGAATGGCGTTCTTGTAAATGCAAGGAAGGTGCAGTATACCCGGGCAAGCGTACCTCCGACCCGTCCGGACGCCTCGCACTCCCGCTGCCGCTCGCGATGGTGTTGCCTGCCATTGCCGGCTGTGAGGCCCCCCGGGTGTTTCCCGCCGGGCCAGAGGCCGAAGGCAGCTCCATGGCCGACGACGGGAGGACGGCGACCTCCAAGGAGACCAGGCTGCGGCCCTGGGGGATCAGCGTGAACATATCGCTACAACTGAAGGTTTGGAGTCATTTGTATGTTTCTTGTCAAGCCGCCTTGCGACTTCCAATTCTCTCATACAGGCTCGACCATTAAAACGCCCGCCCCTTCCTCGCGATGCCACCGTCGCAGCCGGATCCTCCCGGCGACCCCGTCAACGTGGTCCGGCATCATCCGAAGGCCGACGTCGGCGGCGACGAGGACGCATACATTCGCAGAATAAAGGACACGGGGTGCTTCCCAGAGCACGAGGCCATGCAGGACTGCTACTTCGACACCAAGGATTGGCGGAAGTGCAGGGACGAGATGAAGAGGTTTCGGGATTGCTTCAAGAAGCATCAGCTCGCGAGGGAGAGCGATCCGAATCGGTGATGAGATTTCGGAATTGCACACCGGTTAGGAATATACCAGGCTTACTACGCTTTCTGCTCAATTATATATGTTTGTGTATCAAGCTTGGGTGCAAATAATCGGAACAAACCGGTCTCAAAAGCAAGCTGGAGGGGCCCAATGTACATCCAAGTCAGAAAGAAAACAGTGTTGCGGGCATGTAAATATGACGAGTAAGTATAAACAACGCGACGAGAAGGGATATGACAACAACGACATCACTGCAAAGATCGGCCGTCCCACACGTTTCCACCGCACTCACACTACGGCGACATAATTCGCCGGGAAGCTCCCCGTCCTCCCATTCAGAGTCCCCGTCCACCAATCGTTCGGGTTCTCCGTCTTCTCCACCACCTCGATCCGGTCGTCTCTCCTGAACGACAGATCCCCGTCCGCCTGCGCCTCATAATCATATAGAGCCACCACGTACGTCTTCCTAGGTCCCATACCCGGCATCGGCATCCCACCCTTCATGGGCGACGCGCCACGAGCCGTCGCCCCCGCGCCGCTGCCTGCCCAAGCCGCCTGCGGCGATGCGGCATCCAACGGGTTCGGGTACGAGATCGGATGTCCCGGCGGCGCGGAGCTCTTGTGCATGTCCCTGAACCCGCCACCGACGGACGGCCTCCCGCCGGGCGACAAGCTGTCGCTGTAACCCGGCGGCGCTCCGCCCGCGGGCGACGTGACCCCGCCGTTCTCGTCGTAAGTCGTGGGGCTCACGTCGGTGCTGTAGTACCCCTGATCCAGCGGCTGCCCGTCCTGCGAGCCGTAAGGGTCCGCCTGCTTCCTGTTCCGCCAGACGAGGGTCAGGTCCACGAGCAGCTCGGCCTGGGCCTCCGCTTTCGCCGCAAAATCCTCCGCGCGAACGCTGCCGCGCTGCTTTGCGAACATGGGGTTCGACATGAGGTTCCGCAGGGCGTCCGCGAGCGTGCGGTGGACGCGGAGTTGGTACCAGTACAGCGTCAGGAAGCACGGGTCGATGAAGGGCGCCTTCAGGGCCAGAAGCTGGGGGATCTGGTTCTTGAGGAGGTGGTTTATGTTGTCGTAGTCCCTAGCGGCCTGGTCGAGGCTCTGCTCGTACTTGCCCAGCGTGCGCTCGTCGGCCGCCGTGCGGTCGGTTCGCTCCTTCATCTTCTTGACCGAGTCGCGGTGGCGGTCATAGTCGAGGAGCTTGTGGGCCCGCTTGACCATGAGGCGCTTAACACGGTCGAGGAGAACAAGGAGGTCGACGGTCGGGGTCACGAGGCGGCGCTCGATGACCTCGAGGTCGGGCATGAGGGACTGCCGGACGTCCTCGAGGACCTGGGCGAACTCCTCAGCCGCTCGGAGGGATTCCGGTGGGGTTTCTTTCGCTTGCTACGATAACACCGTTCAGTATGCACGAGCAATAAGGAAACTACAGAAATAAACAGCCACTCACCGATCTCTGGCTCACCGTGGAAGCACCCCTCATCCCCCCGTCGTCCTCCTCGGCCCCATCCGGCCCCAATCCACCACTGCTCCCAAGCCCCCTCCCAATCGGTTGGTACACCTCCAGCAGCGTCCTGGCGAACGAGGCCTGGTGCGCCAGCATGAGGTTGAGGGCGTCCTTAAACTTCTTCGCGTCCTCGTTCAGCTTCTTTGCGTTCGCCTCGAAGAGCTTGAAGCGCTCCTCGATCTCGTTGAACTCCTGGTCCTGCGTCTCGTCCGAGTAGCCGGCTTTCGCCATCACCATCTGCGGGAGCCGCGAGACGGCCTTTTGGAAGCCCTTCCACGACATCTCGGCTGGTTAGGTCGGGGGTCAGCCCTGGATGGATGCTGGGAGGTGTGGAGTGGTAAAATCGAATTTTGACTCCGACTTCCGCAGAGACGCGGTGAAGCATGAGTGAGAACCTGGATGGGATCCTTGTAGATGTAGAGGCATGCAAGCTCCTCGAGAGCGGAAGAAGCTCGGAAACGACGAACTGGGCGTCAGCAAGGTGGTGGTGATTTGGCCTGAGAGTTAAATGATGCGACCAGCAACTGTCGGCCCGGAGTCGAAGTAAGCAGGAAAATAAATAGCAAAAAAGTTGGCGCCAAGCATAAACGACATAACAATGTGCATCGTTAACATTGCTTATCCAACGAGTGGCTTGTGCATAAAACTCACCAGCCAACTCCAAAAAAAGGCGAGAATAATTCTCCTGTCGCACACACATCCCCACACTCCCTCGCACTCCTCTGCTATCATGGCCTCCCCCGTCCACAACCTCCCCCGGCCCGTCATCGAGTCCTCCATCAACCCCGCCCGACTCCGGAAGACTGCGAAAGCCACAGCACATGCCGCCACGATTGATCCTGTCAGTTCCTTGCCGAATGGGAAGCTGCCCAAGAGCCGCAGGGAGCGGGAGAAGGCCGAGAAGAACCTGAAGAAGGAGCGGGTCGCTGACAACCTGACCGCCCAGAACGTGGTCGTCTACACCATGATCAGCGTTGTGTTCTACGCCTGTATCGCCGGATGGGTGAGTTTCTGTGTTCCGTCGCTTTATTTATTGCCCAGTCCTACTCCGGTGTAATCCCGAATAGCGGATGGTTGCTTGGCTGGGTTAGATGGAGGAGGGCGG
Organism: Irineochytrium annulatum; assembly: GCA_027600665.1. Classification (NCBI taxonomy): domain Eukaryota; kingdom Fungi; phylum Chytridiomycota; class Chytridiomycetes; order Chytridiales; family Chytridiaceae; genus Irineochytrium; species Irineochytrium annulatum. The sequence goes on along the minus strand of JADGJL010001030.1, from coordinate 3,279 downwards.
TTCGAAATGATGCTTTTATATTCATGCGTGTCAGCTGATCCTGCGGCGGGCGATGACCTTGGTTCGGAGAGTTTTTCTCTGGGCCGTGGGTGTACGCCAACCGTGACTTTAGTGATTATGTTGGGTTTTACAGCCCTTTTAACTGATACGAACCGCCTTAGTGTTAATTTTTGTTTTTCGCCATTCTCCCCCGATTGCCGAGCCTAGGATGTGTGTGCTAACATCCTACTTTGCTAGATATTCGGCTACCCGGTCTTCGACACCATCCTCGGCAACCCGATTCGATACGTGACGGGGACCGTAACTTTCCCCGTCAGATACGGCTTCAACCTCACGCGGCAGGCGGTTGGCGGTGCTTTCGAGGTCATGGGGTCTGTGGGCGGCTGGACGGCGGTGAAGAAGGTGGTGGACACGATGCCGGTGCCGGGGCGGCCGAATGTGGTCTACGATGATGATGACTTCTAGGCCTGTCGGCAAATGCGTGCGCAATTTTTTTTATAATTGGGGAGGCGGGGTTGCAATGATGATCTTATCCACATGAATCTCTTACACACACGTTTCTCTCCCATTTCTGCGCGCGCTTATTATTCTATGTCGTCACCCTAGCCTCTTACCGTGTCAATAATAATACGTCGCACCTCCGACATGCTCATCTTCCTACCGGTAACAAGTTGCTTACCTCTATATTCACGTCTGTCCCAGCAGTGCCGTTGATTCGATTCTCCACTTCTGTTGAAGATAAAGTTTGACTTCGCTGGGAATCCCCTCGCCAATGCGACCGATCATCGCCTTGCCAGCCATCACTCCTTCCTCCACAACCGACTCGGAATCTGCTCCACCAGCTGCCATGTCGTCGTCCTCGTCCTCCTCAGCGCCCGCCGCCGGCGCCGTCCCCGTCAAGCCCGTCGCGCTCGGAGACCGCGATGCCAACGGCAATCTTCGCGACGACGCCGTCGACGACGTCACCACCGCGTGGCGGGGCCGGTCTTTCCAGGAGAAGGGCAAGGCCGTCATGCATCCCTCCCCTCCCTCGGTCAAAGCAAACTACGGCGCGATGAGATCCACGCACCCTCCTCACCGCGACAGCCTCCACACGGACGGCGCGCGCCGCCAGCAGCGCCACAAGCTGCGCAAGCAGCAGAGCGCGGATTCGGCCTGCGCGCTGCATTCCCCTCGCACGCCGCACGAGTCCGGCAGCGAGGATGAGAAGGAACGCGAGACGGACGGCCTCCTAAGCGGGCTCGGCGGGCTGCTCGGCCGCCACGAGGAGGAGACGACCATCGACGTGGAGGACGGTGTCGACCCGAATATGAACCCCGTCGAGGTGTTCGCGGCCGGTGGCTCGCCAGGTGCCGCGAAGAAACCCTCGCACCAGCACTTCTCACAGCGCGCGCCGACGCTTCGGGCCGCCGTGCTTGGCGCCAACGATGGTTTGGTCAGCGTGGCGTCGCTCATGCTGGGTGTGGCTGCGGCACAGCCGGGGCTGAATGGGGACTCGTTCAACATCATGCTCGTCAGCGGCGTCTCGGGATGGGTGGCTGGCGCGCTCAGCATGGCATGCGGGGAGTACGTTTCGGTAAGCAGTCATGTAACCCCGTGATGTAGCAACCTCTCCTAACTCGTTTATTTTTTTTCTTAGGTCGCCTCTCAGAAGGACGCGGAGCTCTGCGACGTCGAGCGCGAGAAGGCCGAGTTCCTCAAGGGCCCCCAGCACCGCCTGAATGAGATGCGCGAGCTCGAGCAGATCTACCTCGACCGCGGCATCAGCCCCGAGCTCGCGAAGCAGCTCGTCCTGGACATTCACGCGAACCTCGACGGCGACATCGACAAGGTCGTCGCGGTGCACGTGCGCGACGAGCTCGCCATCGACACGGATCAGTACGCCGACCCCGTGACGGCGAGCGTTGTCTCGGCCCTCAGCTTCACCGCTGGCGCCCTGCTGCCCCTTGTTTCGGGGCTCGCGCTGAGATTCATGGGAAGGGAGATGATGATGATTGGGATGGCGGTTGTTTCGTCCTTTGGCCTCGCTTGCTTTGGGGCGATCGGCGCGATGTTGGGCGGAGCACCTGTGCTCAGGGGTGCGTTGAGGGTATTAATCGGAGGTTGGATCAGTATGGCGGGGACCTTCGGGGTCGGCTTGCTGTTTGACACACTGGGGGAGGACGCGTGATGGATTGTTTTTGGGTGATGAACTGTTGGGAGGGGCGTTGCAAGCTAGGCATTTTCCTTTATTTCCCCCCGCAATAATGATTTTGGCGGCCTGTATTCCATCGTCTCGACAGCATTGTCTAGCTGCTCTTTCGACGCCGGTGTAAATAAAATATTTATCCCCGATTTATCAGTGTGGTGGGGAGTTTGTGAAGGTGAGGTCAAACTTGGCACTCAGTTGATGTCCCACCGATCCAATATGCGACCCGGCAGCCCTTCGGGGGCCCTCCCAGGCGACACCCAGCCCCTACTAAACTCCCGACGGGGCCCCGCGTCTACGGATGACGGTGTCGACACCACCGGAAAAGGCAAGGCACGCGCGCGGGGCAGCTTTTCGACTTTCAACCCGCTCAGGGCCCTCCGAACGCCGCAGTACCGATTCGCGATAGTGAGGGTGAGCCATCTGCTTCCGTGAGCTCAACCTCGCTACTATTGATCTGTGATTTATTTTGTGCAACTCTTTTTGTTCTATTTGTTTACTTCCTGCCACTCCTTTATCTGATATATCGTCTTCCTGTTGTACATTGTCGGTATATCGATTTTCTTCTCACGAATTTATTTTTAAAAGGCCTTCAGCGCCGTCATGATCATCGGCGGGTGCCTTTCCCTGTTCCCCATCAGTAGCCTTTGGCCGTCATCGTCCTCGTCCGCGCCGAGCACACCTACAGCCCCGGTCCAGACCATCCCGCCGCACTACTACCTCCTCGTAAACGGAATTCTACACACGGTGGATGACGGCCGGCCGCAGGCGTCCGCTATGGCCGTGCGCGACGGCCTGATTTTGGAGGTTGGCGATGATAGCCCGGCGATGCGCGACAGACACCGCGCCGCGCGTGTGCTCGACCTACAGGGCCGTACTGTTGTCCCGGGCCTAATCGATTCGCACGCGCACCTCCTTAATCAGGGGCGATACCTCATGGAAGCCGACGTGGTCGGCAGCGTGTCGATAGCCGAGATTCGTACTCGCCTTGTCCAGCACCTGGACGCGCACCCGGAGATCGAGGCGCGCATCCGACGTGACGGCGGGGAGGCGTGGCTGATTGGTCGGGGCTGGGACCAGACGCGGTGGGG
>JADGJL010000103.1:0-42877 GCA_027600665.1 Irineochytrium annulatum | reverse complement strand
GTGCATGAAAGCGGGATGATATATCAAAAGCCGAGAGCAGCGGTGTACTCTGAACAAAAGTAGTGTGGAGCGTGAGCGCCAATGGGTGCAGGAGGTGGTAAGTGCGCGCGTGATAGGGTGTCCGGCACTACATTGGATTTACCAGCGACATGGATCAAAATCCTGTAATGCGTAGGCGTAGCAAGCAAAGCGACCCTTAAGATGGCCTTTGCGGAAGAGAGGTAACAGGGCGGACTGGTCAATCTCGACCATGAAGGGTTTTCCTCAAATGTGATGGCCCCAAGCCTGGACGGCGCAGAAAATTGCAAGACCTTCTCGGTCGGTATTGAAGCATTTATGTTCAGCGGAGTTGAGGGTGCGGCTGGCAAACATAACGGGACGCCTGTCCGAGCGATTGACATTTTTGGGTTTGATGAAAAGGGCGGCCCCGAGACCGGTGCCTGATGCATCGCAAGTGGTGATAAGTTGGTCATCGTCTGTGGGGAAGGCCAGGACAGTGGGTTGCTTCAGCACATTAATTATATTCCGGAATGCTTTTTCGCAGACATTAGACCAGTGTAAGGGTGAGTTTGGCTTCATTAACATGTATAGTGATTGGGCGGCATATGCAAAATCAGGAACAAAGCGCTTTAAGTAGTTGGAAAAGCCCATAAACATCTGAAGTTAACGGAGGGAGAAGGGAGTATGCCGTTATCGAGACGGAGCGATTTTGACAAAGGTTTTGAAGATGCCCTTTGCAGAGACGTGTTGTCCGAGGAATGGGAGTTCCTCATGTAGATAGTGGCATTTTGAGGGTTTGCCTTTGAGGTTGTAGACAGCGCAGAACTGAGTCAAGGCGCAGGAAGTGCTCGTCGACAGTTTTAGAGAAGATAATAATGTCGTCAACATCATGCATGCAATGGACCCATTTAAACCCTGCGAGAGCAACATCCGTACAATGCTGGAATGTGGAGGGTCTTATGCACAAACCGAAAGGCTTGACGTTGTACTCGTATAAACTCCAGATGTGACAAACGCTGTTTTATGACAATCTTGCTCCTTCACGGGGATTTGCCAAAACCCCGACAAGAGGTCCATTTTCGTAAAACATTTATTGCCTTCCAATGTTTCTAAGGGATAGAGGTCTTTCACCGTTATTGAGTTCAGGGAGCGGAAACCCGTGCAAAACGCATGGAACCGCCAGCTTTTTGTGCCAGTGTAATGCCTGCAGCAAATGGTGATCGTGATGGACGAAGTACGCGATCCTCTAGCATTTAGTCGACGTGTTCTCAATTAATTTTGGGTTTCCCTTTACTTCGTGGTGTGCTTGCGTATTTGGGATTTTTGAATGGGGCCAAAGCTCGATGGCGTGTGGACTTATGGACTCCGTGCCTATGCGCTCGCGTGGTCTAAAAATGTTACCGTATTTTTAAATTCATTCGTTAGGTCGCGCGCATCGACTGGCGTGAGATGCTCATGTCAAGCGGAACGCAGTGTCACATATATGTGAATATACATATCGGTTCGATATGCCATAATCACTAAGAGGTGGTGCGGCGCTAAGTCCTAAACGTTCCCGTCGGATAGGAATCACACTCATTCTTGGGGAAAGAGCAACACCAATGGGTTAACGGTGGAATGGAGTCAAAATTCTTAAGCATAGTGAAAGTAGGGAGACTCAGCAAGCATTGTCCGATGCAAGCAAAGACCCGCCTATAGAGTTGGTGAAATCCACGGGATCCTCCAAAGATCTACTTGATTGCTAATAATTAAGGGACTAGCTACCCTTATCGACATTGGCCAAGTTATGAAGATTACCCGTGGAATGAAGATTACTCAAGGAGGCGAGATAAGGTGTAAACACGTATACGTGAAAGTGAAATCCAAAAATGGCTCGACCCGCGTTCTGTTTAGTGATTAGACTGAACTACGGATGATGTCATTTAGGGCATTTCATGAACCGATAGTATAGCACAAGTGTCCTACATTATGCCACGTCTCATTCTTGAAATGAGACGCACGGCATAGGATCAGTCAGAATATTGGGCGCATGTCAAACTCCGCACCAATCATTTCGTTTGCCTCAGAACGTCCAATCAGGCAGAGGAATTCGCTCAATCAACGATTGATTTTCAGTTGCACATCTCAAGTTCAATTCTTGAGCAAACGACGCACCTGTCTCGCTACGAGTCCGAAGAGCAAACTCGCTGCCAACTGCCAAGGCTGCTATCACGGACCTGATGAACTACCAAAACTACAGGTACTACTTGATACTAACATTGCGGGGATCGTGTTTACGTGGGGCCTGGAGCAGAAGTGGATTGGTTGAGTTGATCAACTTACGCAACGATATCACCGACATGGGGTCAGTTTGTCGAAGTACGGCCATGCTCGTATATGATGACGATGGTTCGATGACCATTGACCAACAGGTGTATTTCTAGTTAATCATCGAGGAGTTCAACAACTGGCTAACGAGACACGATTGACCCCTTGGGACGCTAGGATTGATTGAGTTCAACCGTATCGCCGACGCAGGGGTGATGATCTGGCAAATCTGACGGACCAAACCACTGGCGCCATGTGGTGAAATCGTTAAATCTTCTGAATACCCGGCCGGATATATCATTTGCAATTAACTCTCTTTATGGCCTGTCAGCGCAAAATTTTCTTGGAAGTGGCCCACGTGTGATGGCCTACTTGCGCAACATCGGCGGCATGCGGCTAACGTACATATGAGAGAAAGGGGACTTTGAAGTCGATTGCGAGCTGGGTGAGTGACGCCGGAGAGCTACTCGGACGCCGAATGGGTCAGCGACCCGGAGACACGTCGTTTCAGAAACGGGACTTTCGTTAAGCTCAGCAGTAGAGCAGTCATCGCGCGCAGCAAATGGTACCCTACCGTGGCGGACTCGGATCTCGAAGCGGTCGCGTCGCGCACACTGCAAAGTGTGTTGTAGCGAGCTCCCTAATCGATTCTTATGGGGCGGCTCGCCTTCTCGACGACAAGGACGCTGGCGGCGTGAGGTCGAACATTCGTCCTTCTCCTTCGCCCTTACTCTCCTTCCCAGTGACATAAAAAGAAAGTCTTTGGTCCGCTGATCGTCAATTTCTTCGGACGAAAATGAACACTGTTCGGCGATTGTTCTCGATTGCACCGCGAGCCACGGCCGTGCGTCGCAACGCGGTCGGGGTTCAGATGATATCGGAAAGCCTTAGGCTGCAGCTTTTTGGACGTAGTCAATCCCCTGCCGGGAAGCAAGTGGAGAAGCTGGCCACGGACCTGTTGAAGGACGAGAGATTTAAGCTGTGGGGCGAAAGCGCGAATGAGCTGAAAGATGTCGACATGCCGCTCCCGTCCTTGATTGGCAACTCGCTGGAAAATCATTTCGAAGCTCTTGGACGGGAGCAGTCAGAGCCCTACAAGGTGCTCGCACAGAAATTGGCGGAGGCGAAGCTGCCCCCAAAGCCGCAGAGGTGGATTGGAAGCAACAAAGGCTGGACAAAATACGTTGAAGGAAAGGAGGCCGAGATGGTCCCACACCCCGACGAGACCGCGCTTGTCTTTGATGTGGAAACGATGCCGAAGCACAACATGGGTGTTATCGCGGTGGCCGCATCGGCGAGTGCATGGTATTCGTACATGGCCGAAGATATCGTGTGGGAAACGGACCGAAAACCGAAGTACGAAGATTTGATACCGATGGGCCGGTTCGATGATCCGAGAATTATCGTCGGGCACCACGTCGGGTATGATCGAGCCAGGGTCCGGGAGGAGTATGGCCTCTCGAAGACGAAGTGCAGGTGGCTGGATACTATGAGCCTACATTGTGCTGTGGGTGGTCTCTCGGTGCAGCAACGGCCTCTTTGGATGAAGCATAAGAAAGCGCTTGCAACACTAACGGCCTTGGAGGCGGTTCCGGTGATTGACGGCGAGTTCGAGCATACGAAAGCTACTGAGAATGTTATCGATACTGAACGGGCTTGGATGAGTCATGGCTCTATGAACAATTTAGCGGACGTGGCGAATTTGTACCTAAAGAAGAAGGTTTCGAAAGACGATCGGAAAGCTTTTGAGAAGGGAGATGTCGCTCTCGTTAAAGGTGACCTTCAAAGGTATTTTAACTACTGCGCAAACGACGTCTCGATTACACACGAGCTCTTTTCAAAACTTTTGGACGAGTTTTGGAAGAAATGCCCGCATCCTGTCTCCTTTGCCGGAATATTAGAAATGGGGACATCTTTTTTGACGACAACCAGTGCATGGGATCATTTCATCTCGTCGGCGGATAAAAAATACAATGAGCATCAGAATTCCATTGGCAGCATCCTGGGCAGTCTTGCCGAGCAAACCCTTTCGGTGGATAAAGGTGAAAAGCGGCTGGACCCTTGGCTTCGAAATCTTCAATGGACACCTTCAGGCTCAACTACGTATGGGAACTCCACTAAGCCCGAGTGGTACATGAATTTATATGATAAGAAGCTGCACAAGTTGATAATCACCCCAAGTATGCGTGTCAGCCCGTATTTACTTAAATTGCAGTGGAGGTCATATCCTTTATACTATACGAAAGCCTTCGGATGGACCTTCCGCGTTCCGACAGAAGATCGAGATAAATTTGACGCCGATCCGTTGGAGTTCCCCAATGATCCCTCTGATAAGAAGCACGATGAAAGAGTGGAACGAGAGGCTAACAAGTTCATTTATTATCGACTGCCTCATAAAGATGGGGGAAACGCAAACTGTGGCAACCCGCTCGCGAAGTTTTTTATCAAGTCCTTCGAATCGGGGCTGATGACCTCACAGTACGATTCCGCAAAGGATATCATACAGTTGAATTCGGAGTGTTCTTACTGGAAGTCCACTCAACGACGCGTTCACGATCAAATCGTGCTGCCCGCTTATAATGCCGACGGACCGCGCCCGGATGACCTTTTCGTTATTCTCCCTCAGGTCATTGTTATGGGGACGACCACTCGCCGAGCCGTAGAACCTCTTTGGCTTACAGCTTCCAACGCACAACCGGATCGGATCGGCTCGGAGTTAAAGTCTTTAGTAAAGGCTCCAGACGGCTACTCTATTGTTGGTGCGGATGTTGACAGCGAGGAGCTATGGATTTGCTCTCTTCTTGGTGACGCCGAGTTTGGTATTCACGGAGGCACTCCTCTCGGATATATGACGCTGAAAGGGAACAAGAAGGACAAGACGGATATGCATTCTGTCACTGCGTCTATCACAGGGATCACTCGGGATGAGGCAAAGGCTTTTAACTACTCGAGGATGTACGGCGCTGGGAGAAATCATACGACGCAACTGCTTATGCAAAACAAGCCGGGCATTAGCGAAGCGGAGGCTAAGGAGCTGGCTGAAGGTCTATATCGACAAACGAAGGGTGAAAGAGCCAAACGCCCTGGGGGTTCTGGAAAATTTTGGTTTGGGGGATCCGAATCATTTATGTTCAACGCCTTGGAGCGAATCGCGGAGTCGAACTGCCCCGAGACGCCCGCTTTGAAATGCAAAATTCCGAACTCTATGCTGCCACGGTATGTTAAGAATGACGTAAGTCTTTTCAAAGCCGTCGGTGCCTGCTAATCTCCTTGCAGTATATGACGAGCCGTGTGAATTGGATTGTGCAGTCGTCGGGCGTCGACTACTTGCATCTGCTCCTTGTCTCCATGAACTACTTGATGCGGAGTATGGATGTCGACGGCCGGTTTATGTTGAGTATTCATGACGAAGTGCGATATTTAGTCCCACAAGAGGACGTGAAAAAGGTCGCGTGGGCTTTGCAAGTCAGCAATTTGTGGACTCGGGCGTTTTTTGCGAAGTCACTAGGCATGTTGGATTTACCGCTGGTATGTATGCCTTAACGTCATTGCCCTGCCTCTTACCGATGTGAAGAATATCGCTTTTTTCTCAAGTATCGATGTCGATCACGTGCTACGAAAGGAGGTCGACATGACATGCGTTACGCCATCCAACCCACATCCCATCCCAGTCGGAGAATCCTACAACATCTATGACTTATTGTCGCAATTTGGCAAGTCGGAATTAGAGAAGCTCCTTTGCATGAAACAGCTGCCCGGCATTAAGACAACGACGTTGCCTCCTACTCTGTCGAAAGCGTCGGATCAAAATATCAATTGGCTAAAAGCCCAAATGGCGAGAACCGTATCAGAGGCAGAATCTCTTGCGGCGGGTAGGGATTTAAAGCAAAGCCTAAAGCCGTCGACTTCTGAGGCCAAGATGCAGAAGCCAAGCGGTTCTGAGTAGCATCCATTGCGCAAACCGCAAGATGGCTGTGGTTTACGGTTACTGTTTTCAAATGCTGTTACGGGAGGGGGGGAGAGATGATAGCCGGCAGCGGTGGTCGTTAAGGTTTTATGGCAACATCGCCGGGTAGCTTTTTTGACGGGAAAGCAATGCGACGGATACTCTTTCACATGCTCTTAAGTTGGGTGGCACGCATAGGGCAGCGGAGGTCTTCGCAACGCAGTCGTCATTCTGTGCCTAGTTATTACATGGTTTTGTGATAAATTGTATGCAGTAGGAGTTATATCAGTCTCTCTCACCAATTCTTCATGTGGTAATCATCAGCCTTCTGCTAAAAGTCGCTCGAACCATGATACCGGTTTACCAAGGAAAGGCGACAAGATCCTAACAGCACATTACTTTAAACGTCGCAACGCGGCCTGCCAGCGGCTTCCGTCGTTTTACGTGTCCGAGTTCATTCCATGCCTCGATCTTGGGCCATGACTACGAATCTGGGACAAGCGCCGCGATTTGAGAATGATCATCCGCTGCTGAACGCGGGAAAGCCGCGATGTAATCGCGGATCCATAGCTAAGGAGACCCTACAACAACGTCGAGTGGAAAGGTGATTAGCCGATCAAGATAAAGACGACTCCCTAGCGTGCAATGTTACTCGTATTGACGTTGGGGCTCACCCTTGCGGCTGCGGCAAGAAGTCCTCCTTTAACCACCCTGGTGCGCTACGGTTGGCCGACGCCGCCGTTGGAGTTGGAGATCATGCAAGTGGCTGGCATATGAACGCGTGCTAACCAGTAACATAGCTCGTTTCTGGCGGCGCAGAACACGACTGCCGTGTTTTCGTACATTTCTTGGCTCCAATCTGGATTATTGACGCGACATACACCTCCGGAAGAGGTATACACGAAGAGCCTCTCATTCTTGTCCTCCGAGCTTGGGTTCGGCTCAACGTCCCTGTCGTTGCTGTCATTCGCTCTCTCTACCCATACCTACGCGCCGGCTGTTCAGGCGTTCTACCAGTATTACAGTGACTACGGAGTTGGGGAGTTGGCGTCATTTGATGCGTCATGTGAATCTTGGGTGCTTTGGCAAGGACGGCAGCTTTGCACGTCAAAAGACTTGTTGGCTGCAGTGAAGGACAGTAATGGCGCAAACATGTAAGTATCTCTCCGCTGACGTACGAGTAAGAAACCGTGATGAAGGCCATCTGCGAGACGGTTGCAACTAGATATACCCTTTGGCCCCGTAGAGCTTCGCTCGTCGCCCGCGATTTTTTATGCGGATGTTAGGTCGCATGCGTTCAAAGATTTGCAGAACACCCTTGTGTCGATGGCAAACGACGGCAAGATCGCCGGCGTTCTTAGATTTAAACCCCCGAGTGTTGCGGCTTTGTTAAGCGGCAACAAGTTTACCTTATCTGGTTATGGTGTGGAGCTGTTCTTAAAAAGCACTGAATATAAAGTCGAAGATGATCGAAACGTGACAGGTTGGAGGGTGAGATTGGTTGCGTCACTAAATGCGGCCCTTCAGGTGGTCCGATTGAGCAGTTCATCAAGGAAGACGGGAGAGAACCGTTAGCGGACGACTTTTTGGCAATTTTGGAAGATAACACGCCCGAAGTCGTTCCATTGACGTCAGAGGAGCTGGCCGGTAGGAGACGTATAAAAATGTGGTGTTGACCGGCGTGCCAGACCTCGGCCTTAAGACTGCGCAGTTGATTGTTGGGGCTAGTAATCCCTTGCTGGCTTTGCAAAGAATCACGCAGGACTTCCCAAAGTACGCACACGTCATTGCCGCACAGAATTTGGATGCAAAGATAGCTATGGCGGCGCGGCACAATGCGATGTCTATTGTACCGGCGGGGACCACCAAGTTTTATTTAAACGGCATTGATATTGATGTTACAAGCTTAGATCCATTCAGGTTCGTAGGACGATAACCATACTCTCTTGACTTCTCGTAGTTTGCAGCGCCTTATGATTGACGAGATAGACGTTATATTGTCGATTGAACAGCTAGCTTTCACGGCCGATGAGGCCCAGGAGTTGTTAACTTCCGTCGAGGAGAAGCAAACCACGGATCTCGGCTGGGGCGAGGCGTTTGACGTTCGATGTGATAAGGTAATCTGGTGGAATGACCTCGAGAAAGATAAACGGTACAAAAGCTGGCCTCCCTCTATTCGAGAGGTAAACATAGTATACCTTTTTAATTAAAATTGCTGATAAAAAACAGCTTTTGCGACCGGCTTACCCAGGTCAACTACGTTACTTACGGAAGAACATCTTCTCGGTCCTCTTGGCCGTAAACCTTGCAAATCCTGTGCATATAAGCGCCCTCGTTGAAGTCTTAACCTTTATTGAGCGCGACATTCCCCTGCGCTTTGGCGTCATCCCGGTGATTCATGCGTCGGCCGACCGGGACATATGTAAGCAGCCTTATTTTGATCGCCGATTAACGTGAAAAAGCTGTTGTTGCCGCCAAAGCACTCTATGGGGTCCTCAAAAGTCACGGCCGTAAAGAGGCTAAAGCATACTTGATCGAGGTATGTTCAGGGACGCTTGCGTCCTTAACTTTAAGCAGCTGCACAAACTTTCGAAAGAGAGCACGCACATGGGGATGGTCATTGATGCAGCTTTGAAAAAAAATTCTCGGCTAAGTCTTGACACCGTTTTGTCGGATCCAACATCGTTAGATATCATGCAACTCCGCGAATTTAATTCGCGCATAGGAGTGGACACTTCCTCTGGCGGCGTGTTTTTAAATGGCAAGTATATAGCTCTGGACGACGTGCGTAATTTTTTTTCTATTGGAAGTTAGAATATTAACCTCATCTTATAGGCTTGGCAACAAAGCATGCTTGGCATTTATCCCGCGATGTTGGAATTTCTTCAGACAAAGGTACTATTCTGCTCGTTAACACTTCTGTAACACTTTGCAGACTTATAAAGGTCTCATTACTGACGAAACGAACGTGTACGACTACTTGTTGACTCAGCCAAATGTACATTTGCGGCGAAACTTGCACATATTTTCGCAGCCTGTGTTTGCGCATCTGTTGTCGGCTGGCGAAGCTCTCGCGTCACTGCCATTTTTGCAAAGAAGTGAGAGCAGAATCGTGACCTCGACTAAAACCTTTGAGACTATGCACCTAATGCGGCTGTACCGTTGTCGTACATCATATTCGCCGACTTCGACTCGGATCTTGGACGCCGCCTTGCAGAGAGCGCGCTGCGATATTTGGTATTACTGAATTTTAATCCTGAAACTTATTAAAGCAGATGGATTCTACGAACTCACGAGTGCTCTTCGTTCATAATCCGTTGGAGATTATTCCTGCTAGCGACGAAAGCTTGCTCTTCTCCGACATCGCTTTAGCTCTCGCGATGATCGAGGATTCATCCAGCATCGAGACCTTGCTCAGCGTGCTGGAGGACGGGCCCGCTGATAATGGAAGTACTTATGTCTCAAAAGTGAAAGGCTTGGAGAAGTCGAGCCGCTGGCTTCAAACGAAGAAAAGGCTGTTAAAGCTCCAGCAGTTTTTATTTTCGTCAATAACTATTGACAGAGGACAATCAATAGTCATGGTGAACGGAAGGGTAAGCATTATTTCTTTTCGTAACTAATTGGAGAAAGGTTATTGGGCCGTTGGAGGAGAGCTCATTTTCTTCACAAGATTTCGAGATGTTAGGGTTGTTGGAGTATGAGCTGCGGGTGAAAGCGATTGAAAAGAAGGTGACCGACTTTCTCAGCACTCGCGAGGCGTTGGCAGAGAGGTGCTCGACTTCTATTTAAGTGTGCAATAACTTAAAATAGGAATGAAATCTCAGACGATATAATGAAAGTATCTGCGAGTGTAAACTATAGGGCTAGTAGGCTTAATGACGCCTTCGAGAAAAGTGGCCGACCGCAAGTTTCGCGGATAAAGCCATATACTTTCAATGCTTGGGAAGAGAACAGCTTGTCCGTATTCACTTCTTCACTGACACTTGCTGATTATTGACAGGGCTTTCAAGTTTGGGAAAGCACAAGGCGCATCGCTACGGTTCGTCGTTGTTATTGATCCCGTTAGTGATATCGCACAGAAGATCTCACATTTATTAGCGGTAACATCAACCGTACAAATCTGCGTACTAACTCATTAGACACTCGGCGATATTGACGGAACAAGCCTTCTAGTTCTTTTGAACCCAACGCCCGCGCTATCGGAAATGCCGATAAAACGGTTCTACCGCTATGTCCTTCGAACAAAGCCTGCTTTTGATGCTGCAGGGTAAGTTAGGAGTGGGATCAAACCTTTGAATCCAGCCGTAGGCTTGAAGTTGATGCATTAGCTGTGTTTCGCGACACTCCGGTCGATCCTCTTTTTACTCTGGGTATGGATGGTAAGAGTACTGCATCAGATTTATCTGACAGCAAGTTCCCCGGGCATGGATTGTAAGGCCCGTTCATTCTCCTGTCGATCTCGACAATATCAAACTATCAAAGCTTCCAAGAGACTTGACGGCTCGCGGCGTTGAGGCAATTTTTACGTTAAGAAACATTTTGGTAGAGGGACATGCACAAGAAGTCGGCTCGAACACGCCTCCCCGTGGAGTGCAGTATGTGTTGGGCACTCCAGCACATCCTCACTCGGTTGACACAATCACTATGATGAACTTGGGCTACTTCCAGCTGAAGGCCAATCCTGGTGTATGGAATCTTAAGCTACGGGAGGGACGCTCAGAAGAAATATATGCTATTGAAAGCGTATCCGATGTCTACAGATTTAAAAGCAATGATTTGGTTGGGGACAAAGCAGCCACGGTGGTTGTGGATTCCTTCGAGGGCCTCACAATTTTTCCGAGGATATCGAGACGTCGAGGGAAGGAGAAGCTTGACGTTCTCGAACCAGAGGAGGCGCAAGAAAAGGATCAAGGCTTATGGGACCAGATCAAGTCAAAGTTCGTTAGCTGGAAAGAAGAGCGCAACTGATTACTGTAGAGTCTTTGGCCAGGCGAGCGATAAGCCGTCGAACGTTACTATAAATGTCTTCTCCGTTGCCTCCGGCCATTTATATGAGCGCTTCCTTGGAATTATGATGTTGAGTGTTGTGAAGCGAACACAGAGCCCTGTCAAATTTTGGTTTATTGAAAACTTTTTGTCGCCATCATTTATGGTTAGGAACTACTTCCCGTTGTTGTTCGAGTAACGTCGTTGGTTCAAGGAATTTATTCCACATCTGGCGAAAGCATATAATTTCGACTACGAGTTGGTAACATGTGAGCATTTGACTACGCGTCGCATATGTTTAACAACGAATTTTTTTGGGGGAATAGACAAATGGCCGCATTGGCTTCGGGCGCAGACGGAAAAGCAGAGGACTATTTGGGGCTACAAAATTCTCTTCCTGGACGTTTTATTCCCGTTAAATCTAGACAAAGTTATTTTTGTGGATGCCGATCAGGTCGTCCGAACAGACCTGAAAGAATTGGTGGATTTGGACTTAAAGGGCGCCGTTTATGGTTACACACCTTTTTGTGACTCTCGAACAGAAATGGAGGGGTTTCGCTTTTGGAAGACCGGGTATTGGAAGAATCATCTCGGAAACAGGCCATACCATATTTCAGCATTATATGTGATTGATTTGGTACGTTTCCGGCAATTCGCTGCTGGGGATCGGCTTCGCCAGCAATATCAAATGCTCAGCGCCGACCCCGGGAGTCTTTCGAATCTTGATCAAGATCTTCCCAACAACATGATCCATAACATCCCGATGTTTTCGCTACCACAAGAATGGTGCGCTTCGTTTGTCCTTGTAGTACTAAACAAATCGGGTGCAGGCTGTGGTGCGAGACGTGGTGTAGCGATGAGGAATTGGAAAAAGCAAAAACCATCGATCTCGTAAGCCGACATTTTGCATTTAGCAGCACTAACGGCTTGCAGTGCAATAATCCCCTAACGAAGGAGCCAAAGTTGGAGAGGGCGAAGCGAATATTACCGGAGTGGGAGGACCTCGACAATGAGGTTCAAGCTGTAGCTACCAAAGTGAAGGCCGACACCACTAAGAGGGGTAAACACGGACACGACGAGCTGTAGTTACTTAGTACTGGACGCATTTATATACAGTCATATTACATTGTGATTACACGTTTTGGAGTCCACTTCTCACCGACAACACCAAACTGTCGTATATGATCCTCCCTTCGTCTCCCCTCGAATGCCACCATATCGCTTGCCATTTTGTCTTTGCTATCGAGATATCCTTGAGGTCCCTCCAAAACAAGGCCCGGTGCCAAGTCGCTTGGGTACGTCAGATTGAAATCCACACTATACATCCCCCGTATCTAGATGGTGTCAGATTGGCTTAAGCAGTGAAACCGAACCAGTCTAATATTTTCTGCCTCAAGTGTTTCTACCGTCAAGCGAAGATTTCTTCGGTCCTTATTTAGGTTCTCCATCATCTCCTTTAACTTTTTGTTTTTAAAGACTACCAGCATTCGATCTCGCGGCATGTGATCTATCCCTTGCTGTAGGGGATAGTTTAATAAAAATTCCACCGACTAAAAAGGAACCTTATTGGCAACGGTTTCAATCTCGCTTATGATCAAATCCGCCCGTTTCCCGGTTGCTAACATTGACGTATCGTGCTTTGCTTGAACCCTCTTTATTTCCGCCGCCCTTTTTTCAGCAATCCTTTCTGAGGCCTCCTTCACGTCTCTCAGCTCGGCCTCTAGCGCCGCAGCACCCCCGGCATACTGGAAATCGTGGACGTCATCAACTTTTACGCAACAATGATCAAGCTCCCTTTCCAGCTGATCTATATGATCACGCAGGGCTTAACATCAATCAGTATGACAAGGGCTGCTGCCATCTGACGCACTCTCGAGTTCTTCGTTCTGCTTTAATGCTTCCTCATCGTCGACGTCCTCAACCTTCTTCACCGCCATCTCGTCTGTATATCGCGACAAACCGGCGTCCATTAGCGTTATCTGGCCGGAGAGATTGTCCGCGCTGTCTAGGAGCTGCCTCATGCACCCATACTGTCCAAAGTTGGTCAATGAGCCAGTAGGACGCCAAAGCCAACCTTCTCCTTCTCCAGCCGATGCAGCGTCTCACGCTGACGGCGCAGTAAATCTTTTCTGCGACATCCACATCTTAACCAAGAAGAATATATAAATCGCTGACCCACTGTTGAAGGTACCAGTTCCTGTAAAGGATAACAGACTGCTTCTTGGCCTCAACCCTAAAGCGGTTGTCAGATCATAGTGCGACGGGAACAGAACAAACATTAACAACACCAGAACATTGGACGCATGCTCCGGAGGGAGAGCGGTGTTCGCTCTTGACTTCTTGGCCTTGCCCTTCTTCGCCATCCTGTGGGTGAAGGGAGCCGTCGTCAAACTTTTGGACCCTTTGAAGGATAACTGGTAGCGGAGAAGGTTTTTTTACAATATGATCGTGATTAATGTATTATTTGTTCTCTATACTTATGTACTGATGAAGTTTGCCAACTAAATGATATAAACCATCCTTCCCCTATTGTAAGAAAGGACCCTACTACCGGCCTTTAAAACTCAAAGCCTTTCGTTGCTGAGCTAGCCAACTCGATGGCGAACCGTCACTCCGCATTCCTGGCACCCGGCGCTGATGATTTAACATCATGTCATGCCAGGCCGACAGCATCAAATGTTGTTCACGTCGAGCTGCCTTCCTGGTGTCCGCGAGCTCTAGCTTGATCCGATTCAGCTCCGCATCCTTATCCCGCACTGTCGCTTCGTAGGAAGTGATTGTTTCAACGAAGTTATCCTTTCGCAAGTGTAAATAAAAGTTGTGTTGAATTGTTTTATGGCCAACCTTCGGTACGATCGCCTTGTGGTCTTTGATTTGCTTATCTTGCGAAAGGATATGCTGGCACAGGGTAAGAAGATATCAGCCGGGACCAGTTTTGTACCTTTTTCGCTTCCTTCAAGGCCTTATGCAGCTTCGTGTTTTGCTCGGTTAACTGCACCATCTTTTGAGTGACAGCGGCCAGCTTCTGCGTCGTCTCGTCGGCAGACTGGCCTTTGCTTTCAAGTGCAGCCAATGCGGCTTTCAGGTCGCTGCGAACCATCAGCAAACAGTAGAGCAATACGTATGTTAATTAGAAACCTATTCGTCCGTTCCTGCTGCAACAAGCCATCCTTCAACTCCATGCTTTGACTCTCTAGCAAATCCTTCTCCTTTAGTAGCTTATTGATCTGCCCCATCTGAAGCCGAGACTCCTTCTCGAATGAATCCAGTTGACGCTTGATCTTCTCGTAGTCCGGGCCACTCGCGCCAATCGGGGATCCGGCCCCGCCAGCGGAAGATTGGACTTGACCCAACGCGCTCTCGACCTCTGCTAGCCGCCGTTTCGTCTGAGCGAGCTCCTGCTGGTACTCATTTACGGTAGAACGGAGCGAGTCAACTACCGCTTGACTACAGGTTCATCGTAAGCGACGTAATGAACATGTAGAATGGTACCCATCAGGCTGAGCCATAGATCGAAGCTGCGTCATCTCGTTCTCGAAGGCCAGGTTTTTTTTGAAAGAATGCATGTAGTCCTTATTGTCGCTAGTTACTAATCAAATAGATAACGGTTCCGAACCTGCTCAAATTTCTCTTTGAGCCTTGTGACTTCCTCGAGTTGCGATTTCAAGGCGGTGACCTTCTGTTCCGACTGATCCTCGTTTTGCAACTTGTATTTCTCGAGCTGTTGCTCAAGTTGGGTGATACGGGCGCGGCTAGAGAAAATCAAACTCTTATTTAGATAGAATGCAGGGACTTACTACCCAGTGTTGAGCGAGTCAACTCCCTCAGACGACAAGGATGAACCAGCGGTCGTTGCAAGACCTTGGACGGCAATTATTTGGGACGTCACACAATCACAAGGTCTACCGTGCAACTCCAGATTCCGAACCTGGTCTTCCAGAGCCTCAATCATATCCTGGTCGTTCCTCCGTCCGATCTCAAGCCTCTCCAACTTGTTTTTCGTCTCTTTCAATTCAAACTCCATCCGCGAATTCTCGACCTGAAACGAGCTGTTCTTCGCCTCCAGTGCCCCGATCTGCTCCTTGTACGTCTCCATTAAAGGCCTAAACCCCGAGAGCTTCCTATATTCCTCTTCCAGCTGGCGGTTGCGTTCGGAGAGTTGCTGATTTTGAGACTCGATTGCCTGTACAAACGTATCAGACCTCGCCACAAAGTCATGACTCGGACTTTACTCTGCCTCCTCATCTCAGCTGACTCCTCCATCTTCTTCTTGTACTTCTCAATCATCGCCTCCGACTTTTGTAGCTTGTCCGCAACATGTCGAAACTCATCGAGTTGATCTTTTAGACGGCTCGTCTCTTCAGCCTTCACGAGAGCTTCATCGACCTGGTCGCTGTTAACAATCACTCCACATTTGTTATCAACCTTCTTTGTCAGGTCCTTTATCATGGTAGCTTGCTTCTCAACCAAAGCCTCCGATTCCGCTCTCCTGTTCTCACTCTTCTCGCTAAGCAAGTTCAACACTTCGAATTGATGCAACTCGCCTACACTTCGACTTTCAGGTTGTCGATCTCGGTTCGTAAGATAAAATCAACCTTCCCAGCACCACTCAATTGCGAGATTGAGTGCTCCATGTCCAAAAGCCCCGACTGAAGATCCTTTTTCTCTGAAACTAGTTCATCCTAAACATTGTCAGACTAATCCAATGGTGACGAAGACGTACGTATTTGAACTGCAATTGCGATAGCTGTTTCCTCAGAAGATCGTTTGCCGCCTCGAGCTCCTCCGCGTCTTTCCGAGCAACCGGTGACAAGGCCGTTGGTGTGTCCGGATAACTGCATCGGTTAGATCCGAGCAAGAACGGCGTGGCCTACAAGATGTCGTTGGAGCTCTTGGTCCCACCAGCGGCCAGCTTGCTCATAACCTAGTTCCTTCCGGTTAAGAAACCAACATCATTCGCGTCGATATCAACCTGCTCGATCGCCAACATCAGCGCATGTTGCGACCCCGCATCCAATCCCTGAATCATGACAATGTATCTCTGGTTCTGCTCGCATTGGACGGCCAGCGCAATGATCAGTTGCGCCAGCTTCAGGATCTCGGCGACATCCGAGTCCCTCGCAATCGCCGTCAGGTTCGGGACATCCAGGGCGGCCGTGTTCTGGCCAAGAACTTCCTCATAGAAGCCCGTCAAAAGCTTGTAGAGCTTTTTAAGGTTGTTGAACTTAAGCACCCAGTTGTCGCCTGTGTCGATCGACCGTACTAGCTTAAACCACTGCCCGTCACTAGGAAGTCTGGTTACGAATCGTCATTGGAAGTACAGCCCCGCACATCTCTGAGAGGATTTCGTAGAAGATGCCGCCGTCGGCGCAGTCCTGAATGACATCGCAGTGGCGGGACAGCGATCCGAAGGTGTTGACCCAGTTAACGACGGCTGGTGCCAGGGCGGGTGTCGCCATGATGGTCGTCTTTTCACTTCACAAAGACACAAACCCCAGATGACGTTCCACTAGAAGTTTTCAGGTGAGTGTATGCAGTTGAGGCATATGTATGAACACATCATTTCACCCTTCAAACCAGTTTACAGGAGCTTTCCAGAATGCCAACTGACCATCGAAAAAAAGCAAGCGGGGCTGGGACTACCTTTTCGCGGGCTGCCGGCGGCGCTATTGCGTGACGGGGTCGGCGGCGGCGCGGTTGATTTACGAATGCTGCTTCAATCAATTTGTTTTGCCGATGTTTTTTGGTACAGTTTTTCGAGCTTCTGATTTCAAACAATATCCCCTTATTTCTCGTAATTAGTTGCCGTACTGGTCAACAACTGCAGTCAGCGGTATGCTTGAACCCTGCAACTGGACGACGCAACTTGCAGCGACGGCGGTGCTGGACTCGACGCCACGGGGCGATTGGCGTCGGTGTGACCCAGTTTATATGCTATTGTCGAGCCGCCGGGGCGAAAGGGGCCGGACAAGGTGCTAGCAACTCACTTTAATCTGCTTATGTGTTTGAGTAAGGGGATATGAATTATGTGTGTCGAAGTCTCCCATGTTGTTTTGGTGACTCTCGAGCGGAGTCGGACGAATGCGGCCAGGGCGATTTGACGAACTGCAACCGACGAAGCTATAATCCGAGGGCTCTGCGTTCGCCGGGCCTGAGGCGCGATGTCCAATCTGAGGGAGCTCGTGCGGAGGCGTACGTGTTGACGGAGGAACGCTGTTGTTGACAGACTTCGTAGGCATCATGTTTGATATGATCCGCGCGGTCCAGCCCGCGTCGAAATGGAAGGTCGTCGTCGTGGACGCGAAGTCGTTGAAGATCCTGAATACATCATGTAGAATGCATGAAATCTTGGAAGAGAACGTCACACGTAAGAACTGGCTCAAGGAGGGTAAACTTAAGGTACCAGTCGTTGAGGACATCTCGCGAAAGAGAACGTCGTATGCGCAAAAGGAGGCAATATACTTCATCTCGCCCACCACTGAATCCGTGTCGGCGCTGATAGACGATTTTTCGAAGCCGAAGCCAATGTATGCAGCAGCTCACGTGTTCTTCATATCCGGTAACCCTCCCACCTCACCTACACGCAGTGTTAAACACGACTGACTTTCTTAGCGCTTTCGGATAGCCTTATCGACAGAATGAAGAAGTCGGCCGCTTTAACACAATATCTCAGATCTATGAGGGAACTCTTTGTCGACTTCATTGGTATGGATACATTATAGACTTCAGGGCTGACTGTCGGTAGCGCAAGAGCAACATGTGTTTACTGTTGATCAGCCCGAGGCGCTCTTCTCGCTGTATAACCCTCCAAACGCTTCCACGCAAACTCGCGATATAGAAATCACGGCTAAAAGGGTGAGACAGCCTTCAAGCTGAGCCTTATGACTGACGGGCACTTAGCTCGTTTCTGTATTATCGACCCTTGGCGAGCTTCCGTACATTCGATATCACGATCCCACGGGGGAAAAGAAAAGCCTTTCATATCGCCTGGCAACAACGCTGCAATCGGAGCTGGACGAACTGTGCAGTGTAGACCCGGACTTCCCCCCAAAATCGCCTTTCAAACGAGCCGTTCTCATTATCGTCGATCGGACATTCGACTTAATGTCACCTTTATTGCATGAATTCACCTATCAGGCGATGATGAACGACTTGCTTGTGCTAGAGGGCGGCAAATACGTGTATCATTGCAGTTTTTGTCCCCCTGCCACATTAACTACTGCGTAGATATCACGAGGATGGTTCAACTGCTGGAGCAGCCCAAAAAGCTCATCTCGACGACGCCGATACCATCTGGGTAACTTTCGTATCACCGCTGGGCCGAAAGTTTACTGGTTAAAGATGTTGATTCGATATTGGCACTTTGCCGAGGCGGTGGAATATATTCGGGAGACATTCAACAGATTTTTGAGTGAAAATAAGGCCGCATTATCGGCCTTGGGCCACGAAGAAAGGTAGTTACACTTCTCGTTTCTATATATCAATGTTGCTTATCGATTGACAGTGCCGGAGGAATCGAAAGTTTAAATCAGCTTAAGGACACTCTCACCTCTTTGCCCCAATTTCAAGACATGAAGGCAAAGGTTCTTCATTTATTCCCACTAAACTATGCCTTAACACGTGTCCCCAGTTCTCCGTTCACATCAATATTTGCCAAGAATGTCGGTCATTGTTTGAGAGGCGGAAATTGGACTCTGTAGCGGCAGTAGAGCAGGTGCATTATGGTTATGCAACGGCATTTTAAATGTATTCTTAGGACCTAGCTACCGGGGAAACAGCCGACGGGAAGAGTCCAAGGAACATCATTCTGGATATGGGGCCCCTACTAGACGACCCTGCCGTTTTGTGAGCGGGTTTTTATTGCTTAGAGATTGCTAAGCCGATTAGAGCATACGATAAGCTTCGGCTGCTTATTCTGTACATCATTGCGCAAGAGGGCATTCAGGACGGGGACCGCCGGCGCTTATTGGAGGCATCAAAGTTGTCGATTGAGGATGCACAGGCTATCACAAATCTTAATTTTCTTGGCTTGAAGCTGAGTACGTCTACGGATAAGAAGAAGAAAAACAAAGAGGTTTGCTGCTTCCGAGAATTTCCTATCTGAGATAATACCAGGGTAAATACACGTACTACGGGCGGATCGCGGAGAAGAAGAAGAGACGAAAAAAGGTGGACAACGAGTTACCGTACGACTTGTCGCGTTACGTGCCTATGATGAAATACTTAATGGAGGTAAACTCTTTCGGCTGTTTTATAAATTCACCCATGCAAAAAGGATCAAGCTCTTAATAGTGTTGAAACGTCTGTATTTCCTTGGATAAAGGACGGTCCGCCCGAGGATCCCTCACAGACGCCGAAGGCAACAACAACCAAAGTTACAAAATCGAACAACCCCCTGCAGCCGCTGCCGAACGCATCAAATCCGTACTCTCTTCGAACGACCAGGCCGTCGTGGGCTTTAAAGTCCAAGGTTTCTTCCTCCTCAAAATCCGGCGATGCGAATGCGAACAGCGCGTCCGCAGGCGACGGGGAGGAGTTGCGAAGAAACGGACCGAGGATCATCCTCTTCGTGATGGGTGGACTCACGTTCTCGGAAATAAGAGCGTCATTTGAAGTCATGAAGGACACGAAACGGGATGTGATTATTGGTGGGTGGATCTTAAGCGAGAATGTAAAATTCAATAAAGACGCAGGGTCAACCGCGGTGATAAACCCGACACAGTTTGTGAGTGTCTTGAAGGAGATTCACAAGACGGACGGACACGCGGCCATAGTACAGTCCCTTTCTTCCTCATTGACGAATCTCGTGAGCGACGGCGCGGGTGCCACCAGCCCGGCAGCCGGCGAAAGCAGTAAATCGACGGATAAGCTGAACGCAGACACGGTGAAGGAGAAAGAGAAGGGTGGTCTGAAAAATATTTTCAAGAAAAAATAGCTTGAACGCATCACTGTAAAGCTGCACTCGGTTATAATCCCGCCGACGTGAAAGGCCGCGCCACTGCTTGAATGCTTGGCTCTCTCCTAACCGGGTGCCGTCGGCCGCATGAGTCGTCATCACGGGGTGGTGACTCCAATCAATACATGTCGATCCACAATCTCTACCATATACCTGTATTGCGTTCCGGCTGACACCCCCCCGCGATATGTCATAATCACTATCGGAGGCTATTATGTCATGGATCTCACTCGATTGTTTTAATCTACCACATTTTGATATTCATAAACCATGTGAAAGGGCATGACTCCGATCTTCACATGTTGCTATGCTACTCCCCATGCGACTTTGGAAAATTTGCATAGTCCTTCTGCTTTCTTTTGCATTTTTGCATAGTCAGAGATAATTTAAATTATGGTGGTGAATACCAATTGTGGTGAGGTCTAAAATTTGCCATGAGATGGAAGATTTGACATGTAAGCGTATTATCGAACTTGTTCCTTCACGTCTCCCAATGAGCGGACTCCTAATTGTCTATGTACAATACACAATCCTGCTGGCTGTGCCACTGTAAATATGTCAGCTATCATGTCTTCCGTCATGCAATATTCTGATGCACGATTTTCTCAGCAATATTTTGCCTGATGAATGCACTTTTTATCTCGAAGTGCTTGACACGGTGATGATGAATCGGGTTTAATGCTAACGTAATCGTAGACTGGTTGTCTTGAAAGATAGTGCTTGGCATTGTTAAAGGACGAGCAAGTTTCTCTCAATGGATGTTTAAACCATATAACCGTTTGATTGCTTTGCTTAAGGCGTATGTCTCAGCTTCCATTGATGGCAAAGCAATTATGCTTTGATTGTTACTACCATGCCCAGACACAACCGCTACATAGAAAAGCCCAGCCAGAACGTGACTTTCTGTCATGTTCGTCTCCATTTGCATTGGCATAAATTGGGAATTGCTTTGGAGTTAGTTCATTATAAAATAGAACTTGTTCCACTGACGAAATCTTAATAAAATTCCATAGTCGTAAGTGCAGCGTAAATATTGCAGTATTTGAACTAAGGCTTTCATGTCTTTTCATGTGGCTTACCAGCTTCAAATTGTGCGAGGTAGTTAACCGGGTACATCAAGGCGGGTTTGACAAGGTATGACAGTTTCATCAAACATGAAATAAAATATCGTCAGTCTCGTCGTGTTGATAAGTGACTGCCATAGGAGTCACCTTTATTTTTGAAAGTTGCCTGTAACTAAATTCATGACATGCAATGAAATCAGTTGATGTGATGCATCCTGCAAGTCCCGTATACACACATTTGATTTGCTACCGCGAGGCCCATACTCATGAATCAGAATGGCAAGCGCTTTGGTGTCCGAAAGATCCATCATAGTCTTTGATTGAAAAACCGTTTTGAGTCAATTGCGCTGGTCATTGCAGTCATTGTAGACCTCTGACTTGACAATTTGATACAGGTCAAGCCAGGTCGTTCCGGGAGGTACAGGAGCTTCAAAAGGTGGAAACTCAAACTGAGGCTCTAGTGGACTGCAATATTCCTTCATGGCTGCCAATTTGTTCGTTCAGACGTATCATGTACTTCTGAAAGCCTCCGAGAGTCATGGTCATAAGATCCACTCAAAAGTCTCATTAAACAGCGCAGAGTCTGCAAGCTCACCGTAAACCTATCACGTAAATAGTTTGCTATATCCTGCAACAGATTGATAGCTGTCAACTTCAAAAGTACGATATCGGAGCGGTCAGCCACAGCATTCATATGGATCCCCAAAGCTTTCTGATGCTGCTTGGAGAAATCCATCAAAAGTTTTCGACGGAACCATTAAAGCCTGAAGCCGCTTCGCCTTCAATTCGAGTTGTTAGTGGGGAGGACAATCTGGCCATCACCCCTGGTAGTCAGTGGCCTCTTCCTGCCATGCCACCCGCAGGCTAACTCCTGTTAGTGGGGAGGACAATCTGGCCGTCACCCGTGATAGTCAGAGACCGCTTCCTGCCGTGCTTTACTACACGACCATCCGCTAAGATAACTCCTAGCGGATTGACTGGATGCTGTATGACCAAAGTGGCTTGGAAAAGCTGCCGATCCAGCTTTCCGAGGACCTCTGCGGGACAATCCGGGCTGGAGGGCCACTGTGCTCCAGCGACAGAGCAACCCCATAATCCCGTCCGATGGCGAAGAGCAAGTATGAGGCCGAGTCACGTTTCAGTCCCAGGTAGGTACAGACCGTCCCAATAAGGGAAGCGCCCCTTCTCCGGAAGAGGTATTGTCACCCCGGCTGAGCGACTGCTTTTGTTACCTGTACTGTTATTAACCAAACATACTTGGTTAGCGCCGATTGCAAAGCGCACTGCGGGATCAACTCCGACAAAATATCTCCTCCCGAACACTTGGTCATGGCTACGCTGTTCGCTGTTCGATCCGGACGACGTCATAACGACGAGATACAAGAAGCCCGGCGTTGCTTCTCGCGTCAGGGATATGAAGCTCCTTCACACTCACGCCCTCTAGGCCTTTGATCGACGACGGACGGATGGGGAGTCAAAACCCCTTTATCCTCCCATATGGTCACTGACGAAAAAGCCCTCTTAGACTTCTCGTATCATGCCCATCATCGCTTCGGCGATACGCGTGGTGTGCCCAGTGGCAACCCAAGGCTCTGCAATAAGTAGGTGCTGAGGGCGGGATGTTCAACACCTTCGACACTGCATTGAATATATTTCTGCGCCGACACATCCCTCACGACGGACGACGACGGCGCTATGGGCTTTACTACTCTTATTCACCTACATTCAACACTTACGAACTTATGTCGGAGGCACGGTTCCGCAGCTTAACAGGGAAGGGACCGCCACAATCTGTTGTCCAGCCTAATCACTGAATACACTGTGAGATCGACCCAACTTTGGATTTTCACAATCACGTGGTTACGCCTTATCTCGCCTCTTTGAGTAGTCTTTATAACGTGGCCAATATCCATACGGGGTAGCTATTCCCTTAAATATCAGCGATGAAGCGGATCTCAGGAGGATCCCGTAGATTTCACCAACTGTATAGGCGGGTCCTTTGCTCGGGTCGGACAACACTTGCTGAGTCTCCCTACTTCCACTACACAGAATGACTTCAACTGTATTCCACCATTATTCCATTGGTGTTGCTTTTTTCTGAGAAAGGAGCGCTATCCCTGTTGGATGGGAACATTCGGAACTTGACGCCGCATCACCTTTTAGTGATTATGGCATATCAAACCCGTATGTATACTAAAGTAAGCGTGATATTGCGATTCGCCTGACAAAACCAGTCTACCGGTGCTTCCATTCATAGCGTCGCTAGCCCTGCGGCGAACGTGGACAACAAGTAGGTGGGTGGAAATACATGGGTACAACATAAACAATTTATAAAGATACTAGTGAGCCATCTCGAGTACCAGATATGCGCTTGAAACTTCTAGCTGGAGCTATCGTGGAAAAGGTAACTGCGTTAACTTGGACGAAAGCTACTCATTTGTCGTTGTATGCGGGTATACGTCCACAAGGTTTGGACATACCAGTCATTACTATATGAGTTAAGAGGATGTACATCCTTGCACGGTATCCTCATGCTGGATTTTATTTGGGGTTCCTGTACTATATCACCGTGGTCACCGTAGAATTTATGTCATATCTACAGAATTCGACACGTGGGCCAGTTATGAGTTCCTGACAGACAAAACATAAGCAGAAACGCTTGGAGGAATGAGGAAGTTTGGCAGAAGCGGGATGTGGCTCTGATAGCAGATGCAGCGAAAATGGTGAGTGATGGAAGCGTGACATTTAGTGCCGTTATCCTGCATGCCGATCAATTGAGGTGTAAAGGATTCGTCGATCACACAAAAGTGCCCTTGTCAGTTTCATTGGAGTTGCCCACCATGAAGAGGAAGAGGAGTGCGGCGAATGCCAAGGCCGCCCCGGCCACCGCCGGCAGCAGCGTCCCCTCGACGCCGAGCATCTCGACGGCCGAGCCGGCCTCGGTTCTCGCCGTGCCGTCCCCGGCTGCGCCATTGCCTGACCCCTTCGTGCCCCCCATCGTCCTCCACCAGCCGCCCGCGCATGCGAAAGAATCATTGCTGAAGAAGCAGCTGATTGTGGGCACGAAAGGGCCGGCCCCTTCGCCTTTGTCGGCCACACCCACCCCCCTCCCGTCATCAACTGCAGCCAACCCACGCCTGGCGCCCGTCGCCAAGCCGTACTCGGTCAAGAACGTACCGGCTTTTCTGAACAAGCTGTACAAGTGAGTGTGGTGGCATTTTGGTGATTTCTTGCGTACTGATTGCTCTGGCAGCATGGTCAGCGACGAGGACACGAATGATCTCATTCACTGGTCGGACGACGGCACTGCATTTATTGGTGAGACTTATGCCATGGGTTCGTTATTTAATGGTGTACATCAGTGCAACGGCACGAGGACTTCGCTCGGGATGTTTTACCGAAGTTTTTTAAGCATAATAACTTTTCGTCGTTCGTTCGTCAGCTGAATATGTGTAAGTTTATATTGAGGTGCATGCTTGTTCACTGTAACTGACGCCGCCACGGAAGATGGTTTTCACAAGATCCCGCACATCGGCCAGGGTGCCCTCCATTCAGACGGATTGCCGGAGATGTGGGAATTTGCCAATCCGCATTTTCAACGCAACCAACCGGACTTGCTGTGCCTGGTTTCGCGGAAGAAAGGGAGGGAAGGCGAAGGGGAGAAAGATAATAGTGGTGGTGTGATCGACGTGAACGGGTTCTTGCACGAAATCTCTGCTATTAAGCGCCATCAGCTCGCCATCAGCACGGACCTAAAGGCGATTCAGAGGGAGAATCAGGTTTTGTGGAGCGAATCGATGGCGCTTCGGGAGCGGTACCAACGGCAACAGGATACTATTGATAAGATCGTGCGCTTTCTGGCGTCGGTATTCTCATCAAAAAAGGCGGCAAAACCAGCGATACACACGAAGAAGCGAAGGCTGCTGTTGGAGGACGGCACCGCTCCGGAAGTATCGACATCGAAGGAGATATCTAACGCAGGTATGATACGAGAGCTGAGTTCGTCGATGCCCACCTGTAGAATGGTTGGTCGATGCATGTTTTAATTGATGTTTCCCTCTCTCCTACTCCTCCTCTTCCTCGGCCTGTCTTCCGCTCTTTTTCGGATTTATCTTGATCAAAGTAGTCGCTCCGACTTTCGATGATCTTGGTAAGGGGTTACCCACATTATAATATTAACACCGTTATTCCCCACTGAACAGACCTCGTTCATCAACGCGTCTTGGAGCTGATTCAGACGCCGGAGCTGAAAGGGTCACCAGTGGACGCCAATCCCTCGAACGGCATCTCGAGGACCGCCGACGATTTAGCATCCCTCTCGGCGGTGGAAACGCAGCCTCCCATCTTCGGTCTCGCGGAAGCGACCAGCGCGCTCGTCGGCGAAGGGTTCCCTTCGCAGCCAACGTCCGGGACGCCGATCCCGTTGCAGTACAACAACCGCCTTGACGAGGCCTCGCAGGCGGCCCTCCACCTCGAGGGTCGAATCGACGCGCTCGACAATCACCTTCAGAACGTCCTGGACGATCCGTTTGTCGAGCTCTTTAATGAGTCAAATGGGGACGACGACTCGTTCCTTTCGTCCTTCATTGATGGGGCACAAGGCGTCGACGGGAACGCTCCATCTGATCTGGACGGGATACTGGGACTGACGGGGGGTGCCGGGTCACTGATCACGGGGGGTGCCCCCGGCAATGAGGACTTTATGCAGAATCATCTCGACCCGGAAAAGGCGACGTTCGATTTCTTCAACCTCCACGCTTGATGAGTGGGAGATTTGCACGCTTATCCAATTTGGGTTACCAGCGACGATCACAAAGGAGGGTGCCTTACGAGCTTGTGTATGAAACAGCAGTACGACACCATACAAATAAACAACGCAGATTGTGGCGAGAAAGGGTGTTTAATGATTTAAAGCTGAATACATTGTTGGTTCAAGAGCTGTTGTCGAAGAGAAAGACTCCGCGTCGTATAACCTGGCGACGTCACAGGACATCGTAAGAAAATTTTGAAGAAAGACGATGAACACACCTCCTCCGGCATAGGCGTGTTCCGCTCCCACTTCGTCCCACCGTTCGATGCAGGGTCTATTCATCATCAAGGCGGGTTCCAGGGACATATAACAAAAACGTACGTATATACGGCTGGGGGTGCGAATAGTACGAAAGTTCGACCTCGGTCTGCCTGCAAAGGTGCTCGATCTGCTTCGGGTTCGTAATGTGCTTGTTGACGTCGAACATGGCCCGGATCCTGACGGCCTTCTCCCTCCACTCCATTTTCTGCCAGTACCAGTCCAGCGAGAGTTTGAGCGACTTCCGGTAGAGCGATCGGACCCTCCGCGAGTGCGAGATGGCCTCCGACTGGAAACAGCGTGGTTAATATACACCGCGGAGCCGTTGGGATCAAAGCCCGCACCTTCAGCACAGGGACGATCATCTTGGTGATGGCGACAACCTCGATCACAAAATCTACTGCCGAGTGCCTTGCATGAAGGTCCTCTGGCGCAAGACCGGCGCCGAGGACAATTACACGGACTCGGCCTTCCTGCAGGGCCTCAGGAGCAACGGTAGCAAGGATAATTTTTTTTTTCGATGCATCAGGAGCGCGATATAACCTCACTTCCGCAAACTTCAGAGAACGTCATCACCTACACGTACTGGAGCGTTGCGCACCAATCCACGGCCGTGACCCAGCAGCTTTCCGCCGTCGCCATCTTTGTCGGGGCCTTTCTGAACCTCCACCGCCCCAGCGGCGCGCCAACCGACGTCGCGCTACCGGCCTCGACGCTGCTCTGGGCCACATCAGCACTGACGGTCTTGGGCGTGGGATGTTGGTGGGCTTGGTGGGGTTCGAACACGAGCGAGGGTCCGGGTGTGGGTGGCGGGTATGGTCACGTCGTGAAGAGCGGGACGGTGTTTTCGGTCCTGCTGGCGGGGTTAACGCCGATGCTGAGAACACTGACGAAGGACACGAGCAGCGATACGATCTGGGCTTTGTCTTCGCTGTTGTTCATGGCAAACTTATTGTTTCATGACTATGAGTCGAGGACATCGGTTGTGATTCGGTAAGGATGCAGTGATGATACGCGAATATCGCTTTCGAGGAAACCGTGTGAAGAGTCTTCGCCTGATATTGGTTTGTTTCCACCTGGGTGCGGCTGAAAGCTTCCCAGAATCGATATCAATCAACGCGGCGATCTTCGCGTCGATTTTAATGGCCTCCCGATTGGAGTCTAATATACAAGTCTTTACGCTTCTGGCTTTCGCGGTGGAGATGTTTGCGCTCTTGCCTATCTTGCTTCGGACATTACGGGTGAATATTAGCATTTTTTAGCTTCCTTCGAGCTTTCCTTCGGAATCGAGCTCAGCCACTAACGAGAGAAAAGGGTCGATCAAAGACTGGTGACATATTGCTGACGCTGGCGCCGGCATTGTGTCCGTTTTACTTCGTTTATCGGATTTCGGTGTTGGCGGTGGTCTTATACTGCCTCGCACTGGTGTTCATCACGTTCGTTTGCCCGTTCTGGCTGACGGTTGTCCAGAAATACAAGAAGTCGGTATTCTGGCTTTTTTTTGCTTTACTCACAGAACTTCGTCGCGATTAGTGAGATTCGCGGTCCTTGGGACGAGGCTACGCCGCATGTTCAGTCTGCAGAATAACCCTCAACAGAGTCCTGTGTATATTGTACGCATTTTGCAAGCATAGTAATAAGCAGAAGCGATTCTACCATCATCCATCCGTAAGGTGTGACATCACGGTCGTCCGCCAGTGTGGCTGCGCAAAAGGGTTTAAATCTGTACGAGACTGTCATGATCACGTTGCAACATGCGCAGGAAGGTCGAGTGACTCACGGAGCAAACACAAAAGAGGGATTTCGCCACCTTGCAGATTATACGCTTCATAAGGACTTAGCGCATTTAAACTAATCTGACATCGCATTGTTAGCACGGCGAGATGGCCGACGGAGCGTTATAAGATTTTGTAAGCCTTCCGAACCGGCTGCTCCCGAGTCCTCATCACCACCGACCTGCTCGGGCAGGTATCAACGTCCAGCAGGTATCCTTGTCATCAACTACGATCTTTCCGCGAACAAGGGGAACTACATTCATTGCATCGGCCGTGGACGTCGCTTTGGCCGCAGGGTTGCAATCAACTTTCTTCACGAGCGACGACACCCGCATGCTTCGCGAGATTGGGTAGGTTTACAACAAGCAAACCAACGAATGGCTTGGATTTATGACCCGTGGACGGATGTGTATGTTTTTCGTAATTAAGATATGCCCCTTAACCTCGCCAATGTGCTTTAAGCCTCCGTCTGGAAAATCGATCGCGCGCCAACGTTATTTCTCGTTCCTCTTCCCTTGAATTTATTTCATCGCTGAGAAGGCGGCCTCCTTGCTGAAGCTCTCCTTACCTCGTAGCAGTTCGCCTCTGCAATCGTTGTTTGCAGAGCCTGAGCGCTTGCTCGCACATACATTGTTAGTTCTTAGAGGTCACCAGAATGAGCGTTGGTGCCTGAGATTGCAGCAAGACCCAAATGGGTTGGCTTAGCGGCTACGCCCAGACGCCGATCTGGTGCAGCCCGAGTTATCATCGGGTCTCCAATTTTTAACCATTCCCTCCCCCTTCTCGGCTTGCGGCTAAACGCCGGGCTTTAGGGGTGCTGATCGTTGCAGGGAGTTACGGACATGAAATGCGGAGTGGTGAGCGCGGATCAGATCCATCGATGAGGGCACAGTCTTCGTTCCCTCACTTCCGGACAAAACGCGGGTTGAGCGGATTGTGGAAGATGCTCCCTCAGGTTGGGCTTGGGTCAGTTGGATTCCCCATTAGTGCATCGATACATATCAGCAGCCCATCTTGGGGAGCCCGAACAAAGCCCGTCCGCGATTAGGGCCCTCTCATAACCTCCCGCTCTCATCGCCTTCCCTCCTCATCGGACTCGCCTTCTGCGCGTTGTTTTCCGTCGTTGATCCTTAAGCGATCAGGCTCCCTTCCATAAGGCTGCCAACTTCCCTGCCGGAACACCACACCAACCACCCACCCGGCCCACCATGTTCACGGCTCTCAACCAGGCCGTGAAGGATATCAACATCTCACAGCAGAGCCGCCCCCTCGTCGTCAAGTACCATGGAATCCTCGAGATTGCCGTGCCCGTGCCGCCGGCCCTCTGGCCCGTCGCCGAGCTCGTCCGTGACGAACTGATCGCATCCTTCGACCAGCAGCGGGACGACCTAACCCAACTCCAGCTTACCATCAAACTCTTACGCGCCGCTCTCAAGCGCTCCGTCGCCGCCGCCGCCGCGGCCGCGTCCAGATCTGCCAACACGCCGACCTCGCCCACGGGCGGGCCCGAGTTCGACGCCGCCCTCCCGCTGGTGGCCGTCATCTTCCTTCACTTCCACGACCGTTATCTCAGCAAGAACGGCGTCCACGCCGTCACGCGCGATCTCGCGGATCAGGCGGATCGTGTCGAGGTCATCTCTACCTATTACGCCGCCCTGGCCACCCTCAAGCGGCAGGCCCTCGTCTCCCGCAACGAGTACCTTCCCCGTCCCTCCGCCCTCGTAGCGGCCGTCGAGGCCGGCCGCGCGTCGCTTTTCTCGGTCTTCGGCGGGCAGGGCAACGTCGAGGAGTACTTCGATGAGCTTGTCCTCCTTCACCGCACCTACGAGAGCCTCGCCGGCTCCTTCATTAAACAGGCCGCGCTGACACTGCACGGACATTCCAACTCTGAGGGCGCCCGGCTCGTTAACGCCACACCGATCGACGTGATGAGCTGGCTCGAGAAGCCCGAGACGAGACCCTCGACCGAAAAGCTGCTGGCAACCGAGCTCAGCCTGCCGCTGATCGGGCTCACGCAGCTGCTGTCGTACTGGATCACCCTCAAGGTGCTGGACAAAGGACCGGATGAGATGCGGGCGTTGTTCAACGGTTAGTGGAAGAGATCGATCCGGTGTCTTTTTTCGAGGAGCTGACAATTTGTAACTCTCGCCAAACTTTCAAATCGAATAGGCACCACTGGTCACTCCCAGGGTATCGTTTCCTCTGTCGTTATTTCGGCCTCCGAGACTGAGAGGGACTTCCTCGAGAACACGCAAAAGGCTCTCGGGCTCCTTTTCTGGATTGGTCTTCGCTCGCAGAACGCCTGGCCTAGCACTACCAACAACCCCAACATTCTGCAGGACTCGCTCTCCAATAATGAGGGCGTCCCCACTCCTATGTTGTTGGTCACTGGTAAGTGTTTTCATGCTCTTCTCATTTTCCTTTGTTTGCAACGCGATATTTGCTAATTTAATTGCTATAGGCCTGCGCCACTCCGAGGTTAAGGAGCACGCCGACGCCACCAACTCCCACCTTCCCGAGGATCGCCGCGTTCACCTCTCTCTCATTAACGGCCCGCGCGCTTGCATTCTTACGGGGTACCCGCAGTCCCTCTACGGTCTCAACGTTGCCCTGCGGAAGCTTAAGGCCGCCGCTGGCCAGGATCAGTCTCGTATCCCGCACTCGCAGCGCAAGGTCCGCTTCACCAGCCGCTTCCTGCCCGTCGCCGTCCCATTTCATTGCGAGTACCTCAAGGACGTCCCCGCCGCTGTCGCAAAGGATGTCCAGCTCCACGGGCTGGAGTTCGAGGTTGCGAAGCTCAGCATCCCGGTTTACCACACGAACACCGGGGAGGATCTGAGGCAGCTGCCCAAGGGCGCACTCACGGCGTCACTCGTGGAGCAAATCTGCGTCCAGCCCGTTAATTGGGAATTGGCCACCAAGGCCGAGGCTACCCACATTCTCGACTTCGGGCCCGGAGGAGCGTCCGGTATTGGTGGACTGACGCACAGGAACAAGGAGGGCACCGGTGTTCAGGTATGTTTTGATTTTCTCTTGTATCCTTCGGCTTGTTCTTACAATCAATACGTAGGTCATTGCGGCCAGCTCCCTCGACAACAATCTTGGTGAACTCCTAGACAAATCCTACCTCTTCGATCAAGACCGCAATTCGGTTAAGTTCGCCGTCAATTGGGCGGAGAAATACCGCCCCAAGCTGATCCGCATCGCCTCTACCAACGAGGTCCACGTGGACACCTCATTCTCGCGCCTGATTGGCAAGGCGCCGCTTATGGTGGCCGGCATGACTCCCTGCACTGTCTCAGAAAAGTTCTGCGCGGCCGTCATCAACGCCGGCTTCCACGTCGAGCTGGCCGGCGGCGGCCAGCACACTGAGGCCTACCTCCGCGACCGCGTCAATAGGATTCTGGACCTCGTTGGCCCGGGCGAGGGCATCACGCTCAACATCTTGTTCCTAAACCCGAGGTTGTGGGGCTTCCAATACCCGACCGTACAGGCCATGAGGAGGGAGGGAATCCCGATGGAGGGTGTTTGCGTTGCGGCGGGTGTGCCGAGTTTGGATGTAGCGAATGAGGTTGTGAAGAACTTGAAGGAGGCTGGATTAAAGCACATTGCGTTTAAGCCCGGGAGTGTTGAGACGATCCGGCGGGTCATTGCGATCGCGAAGGCGAACCCGGATATGCCGATTATCTTGCAGTGGACTGGTGGGCGTGGAGGAGGCCACCACTCGTTTGAAGACTTCCATGGGCCGATGTTGGAGACTTACGGTACGATTTAAGTTTTATTGCTTTATTGTGTTGCTGCGCTTTGTTGATGCTAATATGCTCGACATCAGCGGCCATCCGTCGCGTAGAGAACCTAGTCCTCGTAGTCGGCTCCGGCTTCGGTGATGCCGAAGGCACGCTCCCCTACCTTACGGGCGAGTGGTCCGTTCAGTTCGACTTCGCCCCCATGCCGTTCGATGGTATCCTCTTTGGCTCCCGCGTTATGGTGGCCAAGGAAAACCTTGCCTCTCGTGAGGTGAAGGAGCTCATCGTTGGCGCCCCCGGTATCGACGACGAGTCTATGTGGGAGCGCACCTACAAGGGCGTAACCGGCGGTATCATCACGGTCAAGTCGGAGCTTGGCGAGCCCATTCACAAGATCGCGAACCGCGGCGTTATGTTCTGGCGCGAGATGGACGATACAATTTTCTCCCTTCCCAAGGAGAAGCGCATGGCGGCCCTACTCAAGAAGAAGGACTACATTATTGAAAAGCTGAATGAGGACTTCCAGAAGCCCTGGTTCGGGAGGAAGGCCGATACCGGCAAACCATGCGACCTGCATGAGATGACCTACAAGGAGGTGGCGTGCCGTATGCTCGAGCTGCTGTACATCTCCCGCGAGAGCCGATGGATCGACGTCACGCTCCGCGACACCCTCGGCGACTTCCTCCGCAGGGTTGAGGAGCGCTTCACCAAGAAGCCCGATACGCCCTCGCTCCTCCAAAGCTTCTCGACCCTCGACCTCGACCCGTCCTCCATCCTCGAGGCCTTTTTCGAAACATTTCCCGAGGCCAGCGAGCAAAACCTCACGCAGGAGGACGTTTTCCACTTCCTCGCCATTTGCTCGTACCCGTGGAGGAAGCCAGTGACTTTTATCCCGGTGCTCGACGAGAAGTTCGAGTTTTGGCTTAAGAAGGACTCGCTCTGGCAGTCCGAGGACGTCGGCGCCGTCGTCGGCCAGGACGCCGGCCGTGTCGCGATCCTGCAGGGCCCCGTGGCAGTCAAGCACTCGTACAAAATCGACGAGCCCGTCAAGGATATCATGGGGAACATCTACAAGGGTCACGTCGCGGCCCTTAAGGAGAAATACTACGGCGGCTCCGATATGGCCATCCCTGTCGTCGAATACCTTGGCGCCAGGCCGTCGGCGCAGTCCACCGGCAGCAGACTCAAGGGTGTCACGACCACCAACCTTGTCAACGACGACGAGACCGCGATGATGTACGAGGTTTCCCGGTCGAAGGACGACGTCCCCGCCACCTCCGACTGGCTCGAGTGCCTCGCCGGCCCGGGACTGTCGTGGCTCCGCGCGTTGTTGACAACCGAGTCGATCGTCCGCGGTAAGCTGATGGTGCCCAACCCGGTGGGCCAGATCTTGAGGCCTCGCCCGGGCCAGACGGTGTTCGTGAAGCTGGATGCGCAGAGGAGGCCCGAGGCGTTGACGGTTTACCCCGGACGCGCGCAGGGCTCTGTGCCGTCGCGATACCCGACGGTTGTCATCACGACCGAGGGCGACACGATTTCAGTCACGATCTACGAGAGGAGGGGGGCTAAAAACATCCCGCTCAAGTTCTTCTTCAAGTACAGGCCTTTCCAAGGTTACGCCCCGATCCACGAAGTTACTGAGGTGAGTTGCTCGCGTTAGTTAAAGATCTCCTTTTCTGAATACAGTTTGCTAACTTATTTTTAGGGTCGCAATCAGAGAATTAAGGATTTCTATGGGTCCCTCTGGGACGTCAGCCCCGAGGACCTCGCCTTGAAACCCGACGACGTCTTCCGCTCCTCCTTCAAGGTCGAGTCGAGCCACGTGAAGAACTTCACCCAGATTATCGGCAACCACGATGAACTTTACGTGAAGTCCGTCAAGGCGCCGATGGACTTCGGTATCGTCGCCGGATGGCGGTCCCTTGTGACAGCTATCCTCCCGAAAGAGATCGATGGCGATCTTTTACGGCTCGTCCACCTTTCGAACGAGTTCCGCATGCTTTCGGGCGACATCATTGAGGTCGGCGACCAGATTGACACCGAGGCTGTTGTGAACGCCGTCCTCATCGGGGAGGCCGGCAAGACAGTTGAGGTCAAAGCCACGCTATCTAAGGTTGCGTCTGGCACGCCCGTTATGGAAATCATCTCGCGCTTCCTGTACCGCGGCACATTTACGGACTATTCAAATTCGTTCCAGAGGAACGTCGAGACCCCCATGGAGGTCACGCTCGCCAGCGTTAAGGACGTCGCGGTGCTGCAATCGAAACCGTGGATCAAGTGGGGCGAGGACGCCCCCGAGCTAACGGCCGGCTCGATCCTCATCTTTAGGCTTGAGACTTTCTCGAGGTTTAAGTCGGCTTCCGAGTTCAGCCAGATCCGCACCACCGGCGCTGTGTTCCTGAAGACGACGCAGGAGACCAAGGAGGTTGGCAAGGTGGAGCTCGAGGCCACGGACTGCTTCGGCAACATCGTGGTCGAGTACCTGAAAAGGAACGGTAAGCCGATCGAGCAGGATATCTTCTTCGAGAACGGTGGCTACTCTATCCTGCCCGACCCGAAGGTATTCCCGGCCGTGGTCACGGTTCCGAGCTCGAACGTCACCTACGCTCAAGCTTCCGGCGACTTGAACCCAATTCACGTCAACCCGTACTTCGCTGACCTAGCAAACCTTCCTGGTACGTAGCTGTCATCCATTAACAGCACACCATACTGAGCCCTAATCTTCAATGCAGGCACGATCACCCATGGCATGTGGACTTCGGCATCTACCCGCAAATTCGTTGAGATTTTCGCGGCGAACAACCAGCCCCAGCGTGTCAAGAAATATCAGGTCATCTTCCTCGGCATGGTCCTGCCAGGTGACAAGCTCGAGTCGAAGCTTCACCACGTCGGCATGTCAAACGGCAAGAAGCTTATCAAGATCACGACCGTCAACCAGCGCGGCGAGAAGGTTCTCGAGGGTAGCGCAGAGGTCGAGCAGCCTACGACCTGCTACGTCTTCACGGGCCAAGGCTCGCAGGAGGTTGGTATGGGTATGGACCTCTACGCGAAGTCTGGCGTTGCCAAGCTCGTCTGGGACCGCGCCGATAGCCACATGCTTGACACCTACGGCCTATCTATCCTCGAGATTGTCCGTACGAACCCTAAGTCCAAGACAGTACACTTCGGCGGCATCAAGGGTGCGTCGATCAGGGATCACTACCGGCACCTTACCTACGACATTGTCGAGAACGGCGTTTTGAAGAGCCTGCCCCTGTTCCCGCAGATCACAGACACCACCTCCAGCCATACGTTCTACCACCCTGGCGGCCTGCTGTCGGCCACGCAATTTACGCAGCCGGCGCTGACCCTTATGGAAATTGCGAGCTTCCAGGACATGCAGGTTAACGGACTCGTTCAGGAAGATTGCGCCTTTGCCGGACATAGGTTTGTACTTCGTTTGCATATTTGATTGGCTTTGAGTATGTATTTATTATATCAATTTTGCTTCTTTTTCCAGTCTCGGCGAGTACGCCGGTCTTGCCGCCGTCGGCGAGGTGTTATCGGTTGAGTCGATCGTCGATGTCGTCTTCTACCGTGGCATGACCATGCAAGTCGCTGTCCCCCGTGATTCCGAGGGCCGCTCCGACTATGGCATGTGCGCCGTCAACCCCATCCGTGTCGGTCCTACGCTTGGCGAGCAGGCTCTCCGCTTTATCGTCGCTGCTATCGCCCGCTGCTCGTCGAATCTAATCGAGATCGTCAACTTTAACGTCGAGAACTTCCAGTACGTCGTTGCCGGCGAGCTCGTCAACCTCGACACCCTTCGTCTCGTCCTAAACAAGCTGAAGGCCCTTAACCTCAATTTCAAGGAGTTGATTGTTGAGCGCACGATCGCCGAAATCGAAAAGCTTCTTGACGGCATTGTCAATGATGCACTCAAGGTCTCGCGTGCTAGGAAGGAGGCGAGCGGCGTCATGATCCCCGAGCGTGGTATCGCCACCATCCCGCTGAACGGCATCGACGTGCCCTTCCACTCTTCTTTCTTGCTCAACGGCGTCCAACCTTTCCGTGAGATCCTTAGAAAGAAGCTTCAGGCGAAGTTCCTAAATGTCGCCCTCCTCATCGGCAAATATATCCCAAACTTGACCGCCAAGCCGTTCAACTTGTCGAAGGAGTACGTTACCATGGTTTATGAGCAGACCGGCTCTATTCTGCTGAAGGAGGCGTTGGAGAAGTGGGACGGGAAGGTCGCGGCTACCCCGGCTGGCCAGCAACAGCTCGGCTACTTGCTTTTGATTGAGTTGCTTGCTCACCAGGTGGATATGTCTTGCCGTTATCAACTAGTAATCTATTTTAACTTTCGTTACCATAGTTCGCGTCGCCGGTGCGCTGGATCGAGACCCAGGACGTTTTGTTCCGCGACTTTGAGGTCGAACGCCTTGTGGAGGTCGGACCGGGGCCGGTTCTTTCCGGCATGGCAGTCCGCACGCTCAAGATCAAGTACGAGGCTTACGATGACGCCGTCACCCGCAGTCGTATCCAGCTCTGCACGTCCAAGGATCACAAGGATATCTACTACGATTACGAGGATGTCGCGGAGGAGGCCGCCCCGGCGGAGGCCTCAGCCGACGCCAGCCCGGCTGCCCCTGCGGTGGCGGTGGCTGCAGCGGTTGTTGCTGCTCCGGCCGCGCAAGCTGCGGGACCTGTCGCGTAAGTATTGGATGCTTTTACATTACCTCCACATGCAACTCACCGTATTCCTAAGTGATGAACCCCCGTCGGCTGGAGAAGTTCTTCTCGTCTTAATCGCCCAGAAGCTGAAGAAGCAACTGTCCGACATTTCGCCGAGCAAGAGCATTAAGGACCTGGTTGGCGGCAAGTCGACCTTGCAGAACGAAATCCTGGGCGACCTCGCTGCTGAGTTTGGCAATGTCCTCGCCGACAAGGCCGAAGAGGCGCCCCTGTCCGAAGTAATCACTACACTGCAATCGTCCTTCAGCGGCTCGTTGGGCAAGACCTCGAACGGGCTTATCACAAAGTTGATCAGCTCGAAGATGCCTGCTGGGTTCGGGATGGCGGCGGTAAAGGCCTACCTGTCGACGACGTACGGCTTGGGCCCGAAGCGTAGCGAGGCCACGCTCCTGCATGGACTTGTCAGCGAGCCAACAGCGCGCTTCGCGTCCGAGGCGGATGCTAAGGCTTGGGTTGATGCCACGGCCAAGTCTTATGCGTCGAAGGTCGGCATCATTCTCGGGGGCGCTACGGCGTCCGCGGGTGCGGCGGTTGGCGCGACGGTCACGATCAACAGCGAGGAGTTCAATCTTCAAAAGCTCAAGATGGACTCGATGATCCGCCAGCAGCTGGAGCTTTTCGCCAAGTACCTCGACATGGATCTCCTGGAGGGATCTCACTTGGCGGGCAAGGAGCGGAGCGACCGGGACGAGCTTCAGACGGTGCTCGATGTATGGAGCGCTGAGCACGACGATGTTTACGCAGAGGGAATTAAACCCGCCTTCACGAAACTGAAGGCGCGCACTTTCGACTCTCACTGGAACTGGGCCCGTCAGGATGCCCTCCATTTGTATTACGATATTGTCTACGGAAGGATTTCGAGCGTTGATCGTGATCTGATGAACCAATGCATTCACCTGATGAACCGAGCTGAGGACGAGGAAAGGTTGGTAGCGACTTGACCCTTTCTGTTCTGACAACACTTCTAGCCTACTCACTTTCATCGAGTACTACATCAAAAACTGCCCCGAAGAAAAGGGCGAGAACTACACCCGCGTCAAATCCCTTGCTAAGATTTTGTTGGATAACTGCAGGGAAGCCTTGAACTCGGACCCTGTCTATAAGAACAGTACGTTTATAATCCGTGCCACCGTAGTGCAGAGGTTGATTGTTTCCCTTTTACCAGTTGCCTATCGCCCGACGAAGCCCACGACCACTGTCTCTGACAACGGTACGCTCGTGTACAAGGAAGAGCGCCGCTCGGCGACCAACATGAAGGACTACGTGAAGGACATGATCGCTGGGTCGGAGCTGACGAGGGTTCATAACGCCGGATCCGACGAAATTACGAGCAAGTTCGACGAGATTTCATCCGCCGTGTCTTCGGGCAAGTTCGATGCGGCGACGAAGGAGAAGCTTGAGGCCGCTTTCGCTCGCATTCGCGACCTTCTTCCTCCGGCCGAGTCGAGCGGCGCCGTCGAGGGCGATAACCTACCGTTTGTCTTCTTAAAACGGAGGAGCTTCTACGACCCTAGCCACTGGCAACCAGACGGTCCTCTCACGAAGATGTACTTGGATGCTCTCGGTTCCATTGCCGCCGACGGTATCTCGTTCAAGGGGAAGCACGCCCTAATCACGGGCTGCGGCAAGGATTCGATCGGTGTGGAAGTGCTGAAGGCGCTTCTCTCGGGTGGAGCATGTGTCATCGTAACCACCTCCCGGTTCTCGAAGTCCGTCACCGAGTACTACCGATCAATTTACGAGCGCCACGGGTCGAAGGGCTCGAAGCTCGTCGTCGTGCCCTTTAATGGCGGATCGGTGCAGGACACCCGCGCCCTTATCGACTACATCTACGACCGCGACCCGAAGGCCGGTCTTGACTGGGATCTCGACTTCGTCATTCCGTTCGCAGCCATTCCCGAGGCTGGGAGGGAGGTTGACAAAATCGATGGCAAGTCCGAGCTGGCCCACAGAATCATGTTGACGAACTTGTTGCGCCTGATGGGAGAGATTAAGATCAAGAAGGAGAGCTCCGGATTTGACACCCGCCCTGCGGCAGTCTTGCTTCCCTTGTCTCCTAACCACGGCACATTCGGTGGTGGTAAGGGTTCAAACGATTTTTGGTTTGTTGTAAATTGTTAAAATCTTTGCTCCTCTAGACGGTCTGTACGGCGAGTCGAAAATTGCGCTAGAGACTCTTCTCAACCGGTTCCACGCTGAGAGTTGGAGCAGTTACCTTACCATAATCGGGGCCGCCATCGGGTATGAACACGCGGTGCTTCACATAGAGTTTCGTTTTTTGACAATGAAATGTTAGATGGACTCGCGGCACCGGTCTCATGTCGGGCAACAACATCGTCGCTGAAGGAATCGAGTCCCTCGGCGCCCGCACCTTCTCCACTCACGAGATGGCCTTCAACCTCATTGGTCTGTTGCACCCCGATATCGTCAAGCTCAGCTACACCGAACCCGTCTGGGCGGACCTGAACGGCGGCCTCGCCGCGGTTAAGGACCTGAATAAGTTCACATCCTCTTTGAGACGGGATCTCCTTGAGACGTCCGACGTACGGCGTGCCGTCGCGAGGGAGACGGCCTTAGACTCCAAGGTCGCCCGCGGCCCGCGCAAGGCCGAGGGTGTGATGGTCACCCCTCGCGCCAACATGAAGTTCCAGTTCCCGACGCTTCCCCAGAAGCAGAATCTCTCGCACCTGCGCGGGATGCTCGACCTCGAGAAGGTCGTCGTCGTCACGGGATTCGGGGAAGTCGGCCCTTGGGGCTCTAGCAGGACGCGGTGGGAGATGGAGTCTGCGGGAGAGTTCTCTCTCGAGGGTTGCATCGAGATGGCGTGGATGATGGGCTTCATCAAGTTCCACAATGGCCCGTTGAAGAAGATCCCGTTCTACAGCGGGTGGGTTGACGGTGCCACTCAGGAGCCGGTTCAGGATGTGGAGGTCAAGTCGAAGTATGAGGAGAAGATTCTTAAGCACGCGGGTATCCGTCTCATCGGTAGGTTTTGCTGCCTTCATTCATGTTCAGTGTTCAATGTTAACGTTGTTCCCGCAGAACCCGAGCTGTTTAACGGCTACGACCCGAAGAAGAAGATGTTCCTGCAGGAGGTGGCCATTACGACCGAGATGACCCCGATTGAGCTCAGTGAGGAGGAGGCCGAGGCCTTCAAGCGCCACCACGGCGACAACGCCGTCGTCGAGAACCGCGCCGGCACCTACTTCGTCCGGCTGAAGAAGGGCGCAACGGTCTACATTCCGAAGGCCCTCCGCTTTGACCGGTTAGTCGCCGGACAAATTCCGACGGGTTGGGATGCGCGCCGGTATGGTATCCCGGAGGACATCGTCTCCCAGGTGGACCCGATCACGCTTTATACCCTCGTTGCGACCGTCGAGGCTCTTGTCACCAGCGGTGTTACCGACCCGTACGAGTTCTATCAGTACGTCCACGTCTCGGAGGTGGGCAACACCTCGGGCGGTGGCATGGGTGGTATGCGTGCCATGCAAAAGATGTTCAAGGTGTGTATTTATTTCCCTATTCCAATGCAATGCTTATGTTTCGTCAGGAGCGGTTACTCGAGAAGCCCGTTCAGAACGATATCCTTCAGGAGAGCTTCATCAACACCATGCCCGCCTGGGTAAACATGCTCCTCCTCTCCTCTTCCGGCCCGATCAAGACACCCGTCGGTGCCTGCGCGACTGCCGCCGAGTCTGTCGAGATTGGCGTGGAGACCATCTTATCTGGCAAGGCCCGCATCATCCTCTGCGGTGGTTACGACGACTTCCAAGAGGAGGGCTCCTACGAGTTCGCCAACATGAAGGCAACATCCAACTCTGTCGAGGAGATGGCACGCGGCCGCGAGCCGCAGGACATGTGTCGCCCGGCGTCCGATACCCGTGCAGGTTTCATGGAGGCGCACGGCGCGGGCATCCACGTCCTCATGACGGCCGACCTCGCGATTAAGATGGGCGTCCCGATCCGGGGCATTATTGCGTGCACGAACACGGCTACCGATAAAAACGGGCGATCCGTCCCGGCGCCTGGGCAGGGCATCCTGACCACGGCCCGAGAAGCTCCCCTCAAGTACTCGAACCCGCTGCTAAGCTACGAGTACCGGAGCCGGCAGCTCAAGCGCGAGAGGGAACAAGTGAAGTCGTGGATTGCGGGCGAGTACGAGGCACTGGCGGAGGAGGTAAAAGGCATGGACGCGAAGGTTGTCGATCTCGCGGCGTTTACGAAGGAGCGGACAGAGTTCATTGAGAAGGAGGGCAGGCGGAAAGAGAAGGTCGCTCTTGCCACGTGGAACCACGATTGGTACAAGAATGATCCGTCTATCTCGCCGCTCAAGGGTTCGCTCGCGATGTTTGGCTTGACGGTCGATGATATCGGTAAGTTCTCCCTCGTTGAGTTGGTTGTTGTTACGGCATATCGCTTATATAGGGCTGTAGGTGTTGC
Source organism: Irineochytrium annulatum (assembly GCA_027600665.1). Lineage (NCBI taxonomy): Eukaryota > Fungi > Chytridiomycota > Chytridiomycetes > Chytridiales > Chytridiaceae > Irineochytrium > Irineochytrium annulatum. Next base: position 1,855 of record JADGJL010000103.1, on the reverse strand, counting down.
GTCCTTCCACGGAACCGGCACAAAAGCGAATGACTACAACGAGTCGTCCGCTATCAATCAGCAGATGGAGCACCTCGGCCGCACCAAGGGCAACTGCCTCCCCAGCGTCTTCCAGAAGCACTTGACCGGCCACCCGAAGGGGGCCGCCGCCGGGTGGATGCTCAACGGCGTCCTCCAGGTCCTCGAGACGGGCATCATCCCGGGCAACCGGAATCTCGACAACGTCGAGAACCGCCTCGAGAAGTTCCGCCACATCATCTACCCGTCCCGCTCGATTCAAACGGACGGCGTCCGCGCGGCCCTGCTTAAGTCCTTCGGGTTCGGGCAGGCCGGCGGCGAAATCCTTGTCATCCATCCGGATTACCTCTTCGCGGCCCTCGAGGCCGATGAATTCAACGCATACAGGCTCCGCAGGGAGCCGAGGCAGGTTGCCTCGTACCGGTACTTCCACCAGATGCTCACGGGTGCGGCGCCCTTCGTCCGAGTCAAAAACGCCGCGCCTTACACGGACGCCCAGCAGAGCGCCGTATACCTTAACCCGCTCGCCCGCGCGAAATACGACTCTGGTACGGGGACGTGGTCTTACGGCACCAGCTCGCGCCCGAACACGGTTTCGAACCGCGCCGCGATCGCTGGTCGGAAGCTGGGCCCAACGGAGGTGGAGACGGCCGTAACCCAGACGCTGAGCGAGCTGCCGGCGTCCAAGGGCGTGGGAGTTGACGTGCAGCTGATCTCGGAGATCAGCGTCGACAACCAGACCTTCATCGTGCGCAACTTTACGGCGCGAGAGGTCGAGTACTGCCGCAAGGCTTCCGACTCGTCGGCGAGCTTCGCAGGCCGATGGGCGGCGAAGGAGGCGGTCATTAAGGCCGTTTCGTCCGCGAGCGGGGAAGGCGACCTGTGGGCGCGGGGCGCCGGTGCGCCGTTGGTTGATATTGAGATTGTGCGGGAACCTGGAGCCGCGCCTTCGGTTGTATTCCATGGCGACGCAAAGGCTGTTGCGAAAAGGGCGGGTGTGGCGGATGTTAAGGTAACCATCAGCCACAGCGGCTCTTACGCCGTGGCCGTGGCGATCGCAAACTAAATTGTTTCTTAAACTACTTTTTATATGCCAATATCTTGATCTCTGGAAGTTTTGTAGACTTTTCATGCCATGCTTTCATTTCCCTTGTTTCTATTAAGTTTGTAACAACTTAAACTCAGCGTGTTATCAAGTTTATATGATTGTTTTGTATGAAATAAATGCGACATATTGAATGAAGTTGTGTGTGAGTGTGCGTGACTGTCTATGCATGATGAGCCAATGATTGCTGAAAGGACGTGGATGTGTTGAGATATCGCTATTTTTATGCCAATCCTTCGATTTTTTTCCCTTCTCAAGTTTCTGTTTGCGTATTACCAGCTTGTATGATGCCGTGTGAATAAACGCGCAATAACTAAGTGAGAATGGATGTTTCTTACTTACGCGTTCAAGTCGATCTTCAAGCAGACTTGCCAATACTTTCCCAAACCTCCTTCGTTTTAAGTTTTTGCCCCAGTTAAATTCCATTCCTTTGCGTTCACGTAGTGAATTTAATGTATTTTTGCAGCATGCTTTATTGGCAAAATCCCCTTCACCCTGACGCAGACCACATCTCCGCAGCACACGGAATCGAGGAACCCCATTTCTTGCCATGTCCGCATTCACGGAACTCTCACGATAGAGCTGTCCCAGCTGGCCCTCGTTGGCCGAAAAAAGAAGACATCTCGCTCCGTATCTACTTCACACCAATATCCTTGTAATTCTTCAACTCCAGATACCGCCTACGCGAACAAATCATCGTCAATACCTCGCCACCTCAACACCCCACCCCTC